>CAJUYH010000160.1:24616-53269 GCA_910591685.1 Galerucella tenella | reverse complement strand
AAAAAAAAAAGTTGCCAATCGGACGATTATTTCACTTGAATACAAACACGCGATGAAATTTCCCATATTTTAATGCATCTATCTTTAGACAATGTTAACAATCTATCATTATTATTTAACAATACAATAGCGCAAATTGTCGTACGATGGCCGCAAAGCACTGCAATAGCTTTATTTGAAACGAAAAGATTCCAAATACGCAGCAGACAATCAGGACCACCGGTGAATAATAATTGCTTTTCTGCATCAAAAAAACATCATGGTAATTATAATAATAATAATAATTTATTTCATGTCAATACAAGTACCTTCATTGAATGTGAAACATGAGATTCCCATTGGTACGCTAAAATTGTATTTGAATTTGGTTCCAGTTGGATCACCAAACATTAACGAGCACTTGGAGCATCTTGAACAAGAAATAAATGCCCGAAAACATCCATAATAATTAACGTGAATGACCCAATTTGTGTGAATGTGATTTATTTCACGCAATTCGAGTCCACGAATGCCATTCTAAAGGCAAATAAAAATAATTTCATTATCGAATACTGTCGCTATTGATAACAAATATACTTTCAATGCAGTGTCATAATGAACGTGAGCATTATCTTGATGTAATCGTTGTTTAAATGGACCTCGATTCATTCGATTGAAAAGGATAAATTTTACTGAACCACTTGTGTCACCCATAACAATACAAGAGCGTTGTATCAAATTTTCCATAGAATAGTAATAGTTCATACAAACAATAAAATCTTTGAAGCCATATATCTACATAAGAATAAATAATTAAAATAATCAATTGTTATTCGTTTAGATGTGAATAAATTATTGTTTAATACGCACTTGCAATCGTAATTCAAATTTGTTGGCTGCTGTATCATAAAAAATTAAATTACGTGCTGTAGTGCTTATACATAATATTTGGACATCAGGCATTGCAACCGCGTCTGTTACCATGCAATGTCCTTTCAATTGAACTAATGGTGTGAATTGATTCATGATCATTATATTAAAACGGGGAAAATTTATTGTATACTTTTATACGTGTAGGTGAGAAATTTACGATTTTTCGGTTCAATTCGTCGTTGATGATTGAATTCTTTTGACCAGTAATTTATTGTACCATCTCTGCTGACAGTTAAATAACAACCTCTATTATTGTTTACTAATTGATTTTGTAATGGATTGCTGGAAATTTCAGGGGAAAAAATTATTCGATTAATAAATGAACGATGTCGGCTGTTAATCATTTCAGGTAATCCCTTTAATGGTAATTCGAATATTTGTGATGTCTGAATGGTTGTTCTTTTCACGCGAAATTCTAAAAGGAAAAATGACAAGAGTTCATTCCAATGAATACCCTTATCGCGCAATAAATTCATTTTTTGATATAATTCATCAAATGCTTCAATAGACAATGTTATCTTCAATATCTTTGTAAATGCGTCGTGCAATTGGGACATATTCATTTTTTTATTTGGCATTTCCTGAAATGCAATAATTCTTTATTAATATTTCGACACACATTTTTTTTTTAACAAATGGATACCAACCATGTAAGCTTTGTATAAATTGTTTAATGTTTCTTCATTGAATTGCTCCCCAATAAATTTACGATTTTTAACTTCATCAAATTTTTCCCGAAATCTTGATTAAATAGCAAGCAAATAAAAATATATTTGAATATTCATTTTAACGATAAAAAAAAATATATATATACACCAGCCATTCTAATTAAATGTTTACTTCGAATCTGATTTTGCAATTGCACGTCGTATTTTCTGACTTGTCGCTGTTGATTCCATGATCAATTATTCTATTAACTGATTTAAATGAAAAAAAAGATACCGACAAAATACCAAAAGTCACTCTTAAACTATTAACATTTTCTTTATTTTAAATATATAAAAATGAATTGTATCGATAGTATGTAAAAGTTAACAAAAAATAAAAGAGATAGGTATTTTAAATTTGAATTATAACTAATTTCATACAAGTAAAATATACAGTAAATATAATAATCAATATTTTACTACAACTCAGGTATATCAATGGAAAGCAGGTGGTAGTTTGCATACTCATTCATTGCAAGTGTATACATAAAATAACTGAATAGATCAACTTATATTTGAAGGGCATAAATGATTTAAGCTAAAAAATAAAAAATAAAATGGAATTTTTCACCGCAATCAGCCTATTCAATAGGCGGAAATTCGATGAATGTACAGCATTATGCACGAGTCTTCTGAAAAAACGACCATTAGATCAGGTAAATATATCAAACAGTACATTCTATACATGAGTTACTCACTATTCTAATTGAGAGTCCACACAATAACCAGTCATCCTTTAATATTAATCACAAACATATTTTCATTTAGGCAGTATGGATATTAAAAATGCGTTCATTAACACTACAACTTTACGTGGACGATATCGAAGGCGAAGAGGAAGGCATCGCCGAGAGTTTATTGGACAATTATACAATAGCCTCGATGCCAAAACCCGGTACATCATTACGAAATCCTGGCACTGCAGCAATCAGTAACGGAATTCGTCCGAAAACTCAATCAGGTATGTGTAATAAAATTTATATAACAATTGATTAATAATTATTGACAAAATTTCCAATGAACAATTTTATTTCAATGCAGGTAGACCTGTTACTGGTACTATAAGGCCCATGACACAATCTGCAACTGCTCAAACAATGGACCAAACATTAAAGACACCGAGAACGGCCATGTCGGCACGACCCATCACTGCATCAACCGGACGTGCAGTAAGGTAAGTGATTTTCAATATAAATTGACTGATAAATCGTATCAAATAAACTTTATATTATGTGTGAATATGTTTTATTAAGATTGGGAACAGCATCAATGATATCGGAAACGGATGGGCCATTTATTCAATTATCAAGATTGAATGTGAATAAATATGCGAGTAAACCCGGATTAGCCAAGCCACTATTTGAATACATTTATTATCATGAACACGATGCAAGGAGTGTATGTAAATTGAATTAAATATGCCGATGCAATTAATGTACTTTTTTTTTTAAATGTGAAACGCATCGCTTTTCGTAGGCCCTAGACATTGCAGTTCAGGCTACTCAGGCGTGTAATTTTACTGATTGGTGGTGGAAAGTGCAACTGGGAAAGTGTTACTATACACTTGGACTTGTAAGAGACGCTGAACAACAATTTAGATCGGCATTAAAAAATACAAAAAATATCGATATATTCACAAGATTAATTAGAGTTTATATAAGACTTGATCAGCCATTGTCTGCATTAGACGTGTGCAAACGTGGCCTTGAACATTACCCCAACGATGTCAGTCAATTAAAATTATAGATATTTTTCATTCAAATACTATTTGTAAAATTAATTCGATCGTAAATTAATGATATTTATTTTAAGGTAACAATGTTAACGGAAATGGCACGAATATTTGAAGGATTAAATAGTACAGTGATGTCAGTGAAATATTATAAAATGATTGCTGTGGAAGATGCGGCAAATACTGAAGCAATCGCCAGTATTGGAATGCACCATTTTTATAATGATCAACCGGAATTAGCATTGCGATATTATCGGTAATAATTATTTAGATAATAATCCATACGCATTTATACATGTTTTTATTTTATTGTTTATAGGAGACTATTGCAAATGGGTGTGTATAATGCAGAATTACTGAATAATCTTGGATTGTGCTGCTTTTATGGGCAACAATACGATCACACAATATCATGTTTTGAGCGAGCATTAACTCTGGCAACAGACGAAAATATCGCTGACATTTGGTATAATATTTCTCACATTGCAATTGTAAGTTGTAAATGTCTTTTTGATTGTTTGGTTAATAATTGATTGTATAATTTGAATGAAATAAATTGTAGTGTATTGGCGATTTAATTATGGCGGAAGAGTGTTTGCGCCTGGCAACTAATAGCGATAATAGACACGCAACGTCTTATAATAATTTAGGAGTACTTGAAATGAAGAAGAAAAATATTACACCAGCTCGTACGTACTTTCATGCCGCAGCAAGTATCGCTGGGTATATGCACGAGCCGCATTTCAACAGTGCTTTACTCGCACACGAGGTATTTATTTCGAATTAATTTATGATTATTATACATAATATTTATTTAAAAAAACTTTGAATGACTTTATTCAGATTGGAGACTTACAAACGAGTTATATTGCCGCGCAGAAATCACTTTACGCCTATCCTGGGCACAATGACACTAAAATATTGATTAAAAAATTTGAACACCATTTTTTTAATTCCTAATAGTAATATTAATGATAAAGTAATTATTGACATATACGTTTTGTATTATTTTATGTTTTAATTTTCTTTGAATAACGTTATTATTTTAAATAGAATTTACATATTATCATTATGTACAGTACAGTTGAATACTAATCGTTACATTTAATTCTGATCAAATATTCAACAGTATAAATATACATTTAAAGAAAAAATCTGTTTTTCAATAATTATAATATTTGCCTTATGATTAAAAAATGCTTTATATAAAATGTTTTCACATGGCAAAATGGGAATATTAATTCATAGAATTTTAAATAAGAAGCACAAATGTTTCAAGATATTATTTCATTTGCGAGTTCACACAATTTTTGATTGACGGAATGTTATGCTGCAATAATATCCCTTAAACGTTTTATCCGTTTTGTTTTTTCATGTATAATGATTAATGACACTCTCAAAATTTTCAACACAAGTCTTATTAATGTTGTCGTATTCCAAACCGATTTGTGCATAATTATTATAATTAAATTTTGTAAAATATCTCGTATAATATTTATGTTGTATGAGAAATAATTAACCACGAAATCACAAAGTAAAACAAAAATATAGGATAAACTGCAAGAACTTTTCTCCCGGGCGGTTGACTGTCACCAAGAAATGCAGTCGAAGCTGCAAATATTGATTATTGTTGTTTAGATCATTTTTAACATAAAAGAAAGACGTCGTAACGCCGAAAAAAAATGTTGTAATAATAATTACCGTATGTAGCCCAGCCAAAACCAATCATTGTGATGATAAAACGAAGTATGAATAAAAATGTCGTTTGTTCAACTACAAGAATAATTCTGCAAACAATTAATGCGATGGTGGTTGGTAGTAGACAATAACCCAACACACAAACACTTTGGAAGAAGGATCTACAATAATAATCAATAGTATAAATTATTCTTACAAGTCACTAATAAACATTAAAAGAGTCTCAACAAAACTAATATAATTGTCGTATGTTTCTTACATGTTTCCACCGAGTAATTTTGAGTTCAGTGTCACAGCCATGGATCCAATCCATACTATTACAAAAACTTCGGCGAATTCTGGACCGCCATCGTTTGAATTTGGCGAATCTGATGAACCTTGCAATATCCTAAAATTAAGTCGTTAAAAAAAATTCCATCTAATTAATCTTCGAAATATTTCTCAATTATTTTTTATCCAAAAACCTCAATAAAAACTGATAAAATATTATGTATCAGTAGAACTTACATTGCCATAAATGTGCATAATAGTAATGGACCCCACAAATCCCCTGCAACCCAAAAAATAAAATACTTCACAACTTCTATGCAATGAATTATGAATATAATTGAAAAAATTGATAATACAAACATTCTCTGAGTAAACTTGATTTTTCTCTTGGATAAATTACATGATAAAATTTTTTTCCAACAGCTCTTACATCCCTGAGCTGAATAGCATGAGGAAAAGAAGCAGGTAGACATTTCAATTAGTTGATGCCTGAATTGAATGATGAAACAAATAAATAAATACAACACTTACGATTGTATCTTTTATAGGCTCATCCAATGTGTTGAAAGCAGGCTCACCTAGAGTAGCCTGTTGTCTCGAACTAGCGACAGTCATTTCACCCTCAATATTTTGGGGATCAATATTGTACGTAGTATCGTCATACATCTGCAATAACACATAAATATATCACGGATATTAATTACATTGAATTGATAAATACACCCGATCTAAATATTTTACAAAAAAGTAATCAATAGCAGGTTATGTTGACTTACATCTAAGTTTGCATCTTGCATTGGTGCCGACGTGGGATCTGGATTTGTTGCCATAATTAAATTTTATACAAATTCTCAAATCTCGTTTCTATATTTCTGCTGTATCTAAAAAATCTTTTATTATTTGTTGTGTTGAGAAATGGCATATGACATAAAATTGCGATCTTGTGACATTTTCACTTACATTTTATATATTACTATTTTCAACTGAATGCTATCAACAATTCTCCTTCACAAATATTTAATAAATCTAACTACTTACACATCAAGATAAATATATTTCAATATAAAACACAAATTATTTATCAATATTGAAAAAGAAGATTTAAACAGTTTAACCAACAATAAGTCGTTCTGTTCAGTTGTTCCACTCGAATTTAACGTGTTTATTCGTCATTTTTTGACGTCGACGGATTCCGAACAACGGAATTCTCACAGTAGATAAATATATAAACGAAAATTACCGCGGGAAATTCGAAAAATATCGGGAGGAAAGAAAAGTAGTTTGTTAGAGCATTCAGTAAAGAAAATTGAATTGTATGATATGATTTATCTTGAATTAAAACTCAAACTCTGATTTATATTAGCGTAATATTGGATTGCGATTAAATACTACTAGGAAGAGAATATATGTACTCTCAATGGTGTACATATTTTCACTTACAAGTGTTATTACTGGTTATACGTGTGATCACGTGATTAAACTTTAAATATGGCGGCCGCCATATGTTTACATAGCCGGTTTTATCGAGCTAATGCAATGTTGTCACAAAGTGCCTCGTGTACACATTCATATATAATAATACTCTTGTGAATATTATTACGGAGCATTCAATCATGTTCACATTGCACATGTTTTTTTGCACTGTAGTTATATCAGTATTATTGTCATTAGGACACTTTGGATTTTGTATTGATGATCGCTCTGATTTGATCAATAATCAGAGCGATGATACAACTGAATCTCGTAATAAAAACGATCTAGAATTCTGTATCCTTTTAAATGTTCATAGCTTGTATCAAGAATTTTTATGAAAACTTGTAGATGTCGATTAAATATTTCTTGACACAAGTAAATTGTATTTCAGTGAAAAAATTGTTCTATGAACGACGGAAAAAACATCTAACTGCTGCAAAAAATATTAAAAATATTCAATCATATGAGCAGCGATATAAAATGATTTCTGTGATTATTGATGAAATGATTAATATTATTGAATCGAAAAAATTGATTATTGAACGTGTCAATGATGAATTGAAAAGAAATCCAATTGCGCCATTATCAAATGGCAATATTAAAGACGGTAGTGTACACAAATTTTGAATTGATGTCACAAATTAAATAAAATTTCGACGTATTCATAATGAACATTTTTTTATTTTTATTTTTTAGCACTTTTATCGGTAAGCGAAAATACAGCTCTATTTGGTGACATAGTCCTTGAGAATCCCGACATAATGCACAGGATACTGAAGAAAAAAATGTCGTGGTATGAAACATTCAAATGGTCGTTAACATTCGTAAATGAAAATCCACTGCTACTTGATGACGCCACCATAAAAATACTGAAACTTGTATTTCAAGAATTAAATTTAACAAAACGAACGGGAAATTATTCAAATCATAATTCGAATGAAAATTTGAAAATGTCATCATACCAAAATGTGGCCGATATTGATGAAAAATCGAAAAAAATTCGAAAAACAAAACGAAAACATGGTCCACAAATAGTTCATATAGATTTGTGATATTAGACAACATCAATGAAAGTTCGCCAATGATACATTATAAATTATAACTAACATATGAATCAATAAATTATATCAAATTTGATCTAACAAACATTTTTCACGAAAAAAAAAGAGACATCTTGATAGATGCAGTAAATAGTTTAACACCGTAATATTTATGGTCAATGATACAGTTTAAATATAAGAGAAATCTGTCGAAAATACCAAACTCGCTTTACAAACACATGCGTGTATTGATACATACTTACATCTATATTTGTATATGTATACGTATATGTAAAAGGAGAAGACACACCTGGGAATGTTATGGGAATGCACGAGTGTTGGAATATGTTTGAGACGACAGTCAGTTTCTCTTCTTTATATTATATCTTAAGATCGCAAGTCAACGCATATAAATGGTTGGATGACACATTCACTCACGGCCATATAAATATATGTTTGAATTTATATATATATATATATATATATATATATATATATATATAGCTCACTCGAAAATGCATTGGCGGTGAGAAATTTCAAGTTCGACGTGAGTATTTTATCAAGTGAAAATATGCTGGACGAAGCTTTCCGAACTTTCCCTTCGATAGTTATCATCTGCGATCATTTGATATTGATAAAAAGTATTATTTTAATTTTATGATGAACCTACTGAGAATTTTGATACAAAAGATCGTGTAAAAATGAGTGTATAATACAGATGTTTCATATTTAAGCAATTAAATGAGCGAAAAAGAGTCGGCAAATGTTCAAATTATTCATTACAAATCTCAATTTTATTCAAATATATCTCAATATTTATTTATATGCGGCATATTTTTTGGGAATATTAAAATATAGATAGTGAAAAGAGAATAACGTAAAACCAAAAAAAAACAAAAAAAACAAAAATGAAACCACCAGGGAATGTCACAACTCGCGTTCATCGTGCATCATCGAAACGACTTTTTTTTTTTCTTCTGTTGCGCGTCCTCGACGATGTTGGATAGGTAGAAAGTGGTCAGCCAATAGGTAGAATCGCTTTGTCGCAGGTTTGTGAGATACTGTATAGTAAAAGAGGTGGTGGTTGGCGATGGTTTCTAGTGTGTCTGTGTGTAAATGTGTCTCTCAGAACAGAGTACAAGTTCTTCTCTATCGCGCCACCTTTCCAATAAGTTGATGGTCGAATGAGTTGTTGTCGTTTTTTTTTTAATATTAATTCATTGCTTTTTTTCATTGAACATTTTGTATTAATTCAATTGTTGAATATAATTACGAATGATTTTTGTGTTCAGTGATATTTACAACACGCAACGTCTCATCGTCCGGAAAAGGGAAACCCATGTTTAATATTTTTACGCGCTTATTGTTATTAAATTGATTGCTGAGGAGAGAGAAAAGTGGAGATGAAATTTTGCCACTTAGCGTTGGCTTCTGCTGTATTTACAGTGATTGCTGGTAAGAGTACAACTAATATTAACAATAATAATCAATATGTATATATGAATAATAGAATACCAAGTGCGTTACTTTGAATCGTGATAATATGGAGTAGTGAAAAGAACCGTTATAAATCCGTGCTTGACGCGCTTGCTTCGTGTGGCATTTGATCGGATCATTTTTTTTTCTCTGTTGCACTTTTATTTTTCCTACGATGAAAATATTCAAATTAGCTTCAGTATTATATATCTAAATTGCAAATTAGTCTCGTAGCATGAATAAATATTTAAATGTGATTAAGAGGGAACTTTAGAAAGGTTTACATATGAATCAAATCTGACTATGTTTTTTATTTTCATCGCTGGAATTTTAACATCCGTATGGTAAACATTTACATTAGGTGATTCGTTCAATTGCAAGAATAAGAATTCTTCATTGTATTTGTTTATTTTTTATAACGTTTGTAAAGAATTAAAGTTTGTATTACTGTACTCAAACTAATGTATGTCATTTTCTTTAGACCGACTATATTTTACACTGACAATACCAGTTGCAACACAATTAAACGTTAGTCTATTGTACTATAACACCATGAGAAATATATACAAGTTAATAGTTATGTCTGTAGTACGTATACTGTATTTAAAGCCAAAAATGAAACAATAATATATAGAATTAAGGCGCATTGATAATATGAATAATGGTTGCAAATGGTGACAGAAATCATTTGTTCTTGGCACTTGATTCTTCGTGTACTTTTGGTAGACACATTTTAAACCGCTATTGGAATGCTTTGAACTGGCAGTCGACACTTTCTCGAGTCTCTTTCGCGTACGACTAAAAATTTCTCTCACTCATATTTCTTTCTGTTTTTTTTTCTCTCTTTTTACGTGTTTAGTAACTACTTAAATAATCTTCACGTGGCAGTTTAATGATTATTTATTGCTCAATAAATTTAATCATTTCTAAATAGATTTATTTATTTATTCATTTATTCATTCATTAACTTGTTAATTGGTTTTTCGTACATTATCAGACATTTTTGTTTCAGTAAATGGTCAAAAAGGCAAGAGTGATGATAAAAAGGAAGAGTTCACGTGTCCGGAGGGACAAGGTAATGGCAATTTTGCTGATCCTGCAACCTGTCGAAGGTTTTATCAGGTAAATTTACAATAACGAATTTTCAAAACGTTAAATTATATTTATAAAATGAAACATTAATTTCAAAATATGTTCGCGATTTATAATCAAATATTTTTGCACAACATTATATATAATTTTTGAAAAGTGTGTAGATGGATATCCATACCTGAACAGGTGTCCATCAGGATTGCATTTCGATGACATTAGTAAATTCTGCACATTTAAAAATGAAGCACGTTGTGGGCCAATACCAACGAGTACGTAAGGCAAATAAGAAGAAAAAAATGAAAATAAATGTAAAATTACTGTGTAAATATTTTTTTTTACAGCTCCAGCGCCTGTAACCGAAACTCCCACCGATTTAGCTGAAAGATGTGACCTTGCCAACTGTGAACTGCCATATTGCTTTTGTTCCCGTGATGGAACATTTGCTCCTGGTGGACTCAATCCAGAAGACGTAAGTTCATTTTCATTACAATTACAAATGTATTTGCAAATAAATATCAAGATGAAAAAAAAAAATACAAACCCGAGATAATCTAATAAATTATGAAAAAATTTCACCATATTGCACATTTCTTTCGCAATATGAAAAATATATAATTATCAGAGAACATTAGTTTAATTCAATATATTATATTACCGGTTTTCATAACGATCAATTTGCGCCACGATGTAGCAAACAAAAATGAAAGTTCTCCTCTATACTATACCCAAAAAAATAATAATAATAATTTTCATAATATTTCCATGTTGCAGACACCGCAGATGATAATTTTGACCTTTGATGGTGCAGTTAATCACAATAATTTTGATCATTATCAAAAAATATTCAACAGCGATCGTGTTAATCCAAACAATTGTCCACTTAAAGGAACATTCTTTATATCACATGAGTATTGTAATTATAATATGGTGCAGAGTCTGGCACATGACGGCCATGAAATCGCTACAGAAACAATATCGTGAGTTGTAATTATAATTTTAAAAATATCTCCTGATTTTAAATTATTATTTTGGATTAATTTATTATTTTAATTTTGAAGATTGCAAAAAGGATTGGAAGACAAAGGATATGAAGAATGGGTTGGCGAAATGATTGGTATGCGTGAAATATTAAAGCGCTTTTCAAATATAAGCAAAAGTGAAGTGACTGGAATGCGTGGACCTTATTTGAAACCCGGTAGAAATACACAATATAAAGTTATCGAAGATTTTGGTTATGTTTACGACAGTAGTATTGGTATATCACCATTAAAAATGCCAATTTGGCCGTACACACTTGATTATAAAATTCCACATGAATGCAAAGCCGGTACTTGTCCAACGAAATCATTCCCGGGTGTTTGGGAATTGCCATTGAATGCTCATTATGTAGAAAGCTATGAAGGCGGACACTGTCCATATTTAGATCAATGTGTCCTTCATAATCATGATCCTCAAGATGTATTTGAATGGTTGCAAGAGGATTTCAATCGTTATTATTTGCAAAATCGTGCACCTTATATGATGCCTTTTCATACTAATTGGTTTCAAATTAAAGAATTGGAGAGAGGTCTCGCTAAATTTCTTGATTGGACTGTTACATTGTAAGTTTTCTAATTTTTATTATTGACATTATTATCATAATATTTTATTTATTCTATCTATTTATTTTTTTGTATATTTGTTTGCAGACCTGACGTTTATTTTGTTACGGCGACACAAGCATTAACATGGATGACTGATCCGAAACCACTGACTGCATTAAATAATTATGAAGGTTGGTCGTGCGGAAAAAAAGAAAATATTCCTGGTCCACCTTGCAATAATCCAAACAAATGTGCGCTCAATTTCAAACCAGCTGAAGCTAACATCACCACTACTCGGTAATTAATATTTCATATTGAATTTTAAACGTATTTTAATGTATAGCGTCTTGAAATATATAATGTACTTGTTCAATATATATTTGTTTTAATGTTTGTAGGTATTTGGAAACTTGCAGCGAGTGTCCCAATAGGTATCCTTGGCTTGGAGATGCAAAGGGCTCTGGTCAATATAATGATAATTATGACCCCGAACCGAAATAATTTTATTTTTACTTTTACACTCGATTAAAATATATTTTTCGAATTCGTCAACAATTAATTTATGCATCAAATCTTTCGAAATAATATTGTGTTTTTTTTTTGGTTGTTAGTATGTTTCAAATGTGTTTTCAGTCTTTAATTATTGCTCTCAATATCATATATATATATATAAATGTATATATATATATCAATAAATTAATAAATAAAAATGAATAAATTAATTTTCACTATTATAATATGTTCAGGATAACAATGTATTTCATAGAATACGTACACACGATTTCTGGTTTAATTATTTACCATATACGTAATTGTACAGATTAAGATAAATATTATACATGTTTTATTCTAAAAAAAACAAATGAATTTATGAGATCTAGCGTATAGGGACCCATGGCATAAACACTTCGGCATACTTTTTACGTTCTAAAAATATTGAAATGACAGTTACTATAAATGATTGAGGAATAATTCAATGATATAATTTACCTGGCGGTGGAAAATCTTCTGGATGACGAATAATATAATCTCTAAGTGTTGCATCTCTTGTTGCAAGAATATCATGTTCACGATTCTTGAGAAATCGACCGATTCCTATTCCAATAATGCAACATAAAATGTGCGATTGTATACCTGAAAACATATATATTACAATTAATATCACTTATATTTTTACAATACATCCAAACTTTAATTCAACAGTAATAAAAGTATCCATCTATGAATCTATTCATTGCATAATCTTGTTATAGGTTAGGTCAAATATATTTTTCAATAAACAAACGACAATCACCGATCAATTATTAGTTTATATTATTTAGTATTAAACAAAAATAAAACAAAAATATATGTATACTGCTTTTTTTTTAATGTAAATGATAATTACCAGCCCACAAAGGTCGTCTATGAATTGCATTTGCGACACAAGGAACAGCCGTACCACCAATTCCAAGGTATATTTCATGGAAATATTTTGCAATTAAATTTTGCTCGTAATCCGGTTCACGTTCAAGAATTTTAAGAGCCCATGAAACGTCGCCTTCTTGATCAGTCATTGTATTTATCAATCGCACCTTTAATATGTATGGTAAGTTGTAAAGCTCGAGTTGCTCTCGTCAAACTCTCTCATTCGGACTCGATATATACATATCTCTCTCTCTCTCTCTATATATATATATATGTGTGTGTGTGTGTGTGTGTGTGTGCATAAAGATCAATCTGGCAATCAGCAGAATATTATTATTGTATCATATTCAATAGAATTCAGGTGAAAAATAAAACATTGAAAAATGCTCAACACTATATATGGTTTTATTTGCCCACAAGTAGGATATATTTCTTTGAGTAAACTATTCTTTGTATTACACTCTACGTATGTATATAGTCATATACCTGTATTTTTGTTTTACTTGATTGCATTTCGGTATATATGAGGGAACATCTAGATCTTTGCACTTAATTTCAATGCCAATTTGATTATTACATTGATAAGCATTAATAATTAAAAAGTGTACATAGAATAACAAATAAAAGTGAAAACATCAATAACAATTCATATATACATATATAACTGCATTATTGGAGCACTCGAATTACACGAAAAATTGAGTTTTATATATATATATTTATATGGGCTTGTGTTTAATTTGGTTCTCTTGTTCCCGCTCATTGACCTACTCATTTTATTTTTTTTTTGTTGTTACAGTCTTTGTTAATAAACCATTGTTGTCCGTTTTGTTTTTTGTTTTTTTGTTTTTTTCATTCTTTCGCATCTTTTGTAACTCAGTACATATAATAATTTATGTATACAGATAGAAAAAATATAATAGAAGTACTTTGGCTTGAAAAACAAGACGTATACACATAATCTCGCCGTACTTTCGTCAAGTTTATTTAATTGAGTAATTGTTCGGGAAACAAAGTGTTTATGCACTTGCTCGTTAACGATAATTTTTTTTTTTTTTTTTGAATAAATTTCATAATTCGTTTTATATTTGACTAGTGAGATTAATTCATTCTATTCAGTGATTGATATAGACCCAGCAGGTGACAACAAGTACACAGCATATCTAAAATGAAAGAGTAATATTTTATAAATTCTGATAGAAAACAAAAAAAAAAAAGAAAGATAGAGAACAAAAAATATATAAATGTCCAGTGTACTTCTCGTTTGTATATAAGTCATTACCTTAGACATTCATTAGGCATTACGTGTGCCTGATGCCAAAGTATCAATGCCAATATCAGACTCCATGTTCGTAATGGACATAAAATTGTTGCTAATGTGCCATACGCCAACCAAAAGAAATATATCATAACCATTTGCATTAAAATTAACAATGAAAATGGTAAACTTCTCCAACACAGCTGACGTGGTTGTTGCGGTGGTTTTATTATATGTCTGAATCTACAACAGACAATAATAATAATAACAATATTAAAACAATTGAACAAATTTTATAGACATAAGGAAAAATAATTATTTAAATATACCGCTCGTCCACTTTCATCGCTAAGAGTATCATAAGAGGCGAATGAAAGGATACTAATTGAAAATATCCATAAGCATAGGTGAAAGATCCAGGCAAATATGATTTTCCAATGAACGTGCCCCAAGCAAATACAATCCCAATCTGATTGTCAATAACTTCGCCAATAGTCCAGGGACCTTAAATAGACCAACTTAACATAAATTTATGTTTAAATTATACATGTAAAATATAAGATTTTGCAAATTACCAATTGCCAAATAGACTGGATATAAAGTCAACGGATAAAATATTCTGTCGACAAGCGATAGTATCATAAATGGCCTTCCGAAGAATATTCCAAAGCGACTACGTTGCACTGGTCTCCACATATGATATTTGTAAACGCAACGGTACACAGTCAGCATAATAGTATTGTAAATGAGAATGCATCCAAACAATATTTGAAACTGTAAGATATACATAAAATGATATTTAATAATTCATGTCAAACATTACGATTGTTTAATAGTAATAATTAATGGTTATATAACCAGAGTTGTGACATCGGGCATGAGAATCATACGTGGTAAAAGACCAAATGACAAACGGCTACCATCCAATGTAAATGGTTGTGATATCTCATTTTTGAAGTTGTTCATATCAATCGCTTTCACATGAATATAATGGATACCAGTTTGATACAATGTCGTATTCCATTTGGCAATGTAAAGCGGCCCTTCCACATGAACACACTTTATCCAAGTATTATCATTGATTCGCGCTTCAACATTTGCAATTGGTGCCGTTGAGAATACCAAAATCCTGTCATCAATGAGTTGAGCTTCAAGTTATGGTGGGATGCTTTCTTAAATATTAAACCCGAATTACGTTAACTTTTGAACAGTCAATTATTTTTTGTTTACCTGATGTGAGTGGATTTAGCAATGGATTGTGAATTTTCTCGCAACGGTATCTGGTAAAGAGCGTGTTTTGGATTGGTGATCAATATCACGGGCCATTCTCCGTGTTTTATATCAATAAATGAAAAGTGACCGTGATCAATTGCAGCAAGACGATACCTAATTGTAGCAATATTATATATATGCGAAATTGACAAAGGCTCGCTACGTTTATTTTATCGAACTATATCGACCGCGACAAAGCATGACATCAAACATATATAATTGACGGGAAATTCGTTTTTCTTCATTGAATATTATTCAATTTATTTCTTCATTTTTTTTTTTTTTTTCTTATCGACTTACACTCGATTGTCTTTCCAATCTGCCAATTCCAGCTCAAGAAATCCCTTACGTTGAAGAGTATACATTTGCGGTGATACTCCACCGAGTGTGTGATAATGTCCGCAAAGATAAGCCAGTCCTTCCTTATATTTGCCTTATAAATTAAAAATTCAATTGTAATAATACAATTTTTGTATACTCAAGTGTAGAAGTTAATTATCATGCTTTTACCAATGACATCCCGCACACTCTCATCATACTGTGACAAAATGCATGATGTTGGATAGTGTCCAAACCAAATGATATAATCATTATTATGACGATGAGATTCTTCAGCGTAATGATATAATTTTTGAACTTCATCGGCGCGAAGGAACCCGACAAAATTAAATGGACGTTTGGGCCCAGGTTCGAGTGACGCGTCAACTGCAATAAATGCAAATTTCTCGGAGCCCACTGATATTTCGTGCATATAAGATCGAGTATGTTTCTCCCCTTGAATTGAATACTTTGGGAAATAATTTTCCGGCGATTTAATCGTCAATACATTGAAACTGTCTAAAAGCAAAAATTTTTTTCATTTATATCTTTCAATTAAGCAGAGAGAATAAATTGAAATAAATTCATAAAATATTTATAACCATGATTGCCTCTAACATCTAACCAAACAGTTTTGTTTGCTATATTTGATTGATCGAGAATATTTTTATAAAGTTCCCATTCTGATTGGTATTGTCGGGAACCCATTGCGTCTCTTGTTTTAGCGTCAGTCAAATCACCGGTCGCTAAAACAACTGATGGATTAATTGCATTCACTGTAATATCGCAAAATTCCTTAAATTCTGTTATTCTCGTTCGATCCCGAAAAATACTTATATGTATATCGGAAATCTAAAATAATAAAAAAGAAATAATTTATAGCATTGAAATTAAATAACTATTGAATACCGAAAAAATATTTATCATTGAACAATAATGATGGTGAAAAAAAAAACAATATAAATATGTATTTGTTTTAAATTCACCTGCATGAACCACATGAGATGATCGGGAGAATCCCCAATATTATAATCTTTCAATTCCATTGCTGACATTGTCTTACTTTTCGAATAATCATGATTGTGATGGACATCAGTTGTAATTAAATTAGTGACTTTAGCAACTAATATAGAGAGCACTAACACTAGTATTAGGAAGACAATGGTAGACATAGTTATCTTCATTTTCTTCTTTTTTTTTTTTTTTTTCCACCGAATATAGTGTTAATTGATCTCTTTTAATTTGCGATAACAATTAGTTAATCAATATATTCATCTGAAAATTGTTCTCAATTGCACATTCATAGCACTGTGACAACCAACATTTCCACAACATTAATGATAAACTTACTGGATGCAACATTAAAAATTTAGTATCCTGATAGCAGCACGCAAATAAACTTGATCGATATCTAATAATTAACTTTCAGTTTATGTGAATACATTGTGTATGTATGTATGAGAGCAAACATGTAAAGGTGAACTGACGTAATTGAAACGTGGAGTTTATCTTTTTTTCCCATGCGCTGTGTCCGGGCAGCCGTTTATTTTACTGAAGGAACTAAAGTCACGTATAAGAGTGACTGCAGTGTATGGCCAACATAATATTTGAATTTTCGCGCGAATTTATATTATTGAATTTTCCAATAGTGGCGCTTCTCTTTTAATACACTGCATGCGTATACTATTCAATTTTCCTTTACCTACATTAGGTCATCATGGACTCTATCGTTTTATTATTGGATAAAATACACTACTCAGTTCTCATCAGTGTGTGACGCTTCAGTGTGACGGGTTATACACATTTTATATATATATATATACGCGCGCGTGTGTGTGTGTGTGTGTGTGTATAAAAATGGAGTAAACCATGAAGGTGTATGCAATATATTAACTATCATCATGGCATATTAATAATTTAATATCATTTAAATTCATTTTTACAATGTATTGGTAAAGTTTATATTATACGTATAAATGTCAGAGGAATTGATAAAGTTCTCGTAAATAATCACGAGTTTACGAATGGTATATATCAATTTATATACATATATATACATTAATCATGGACAACAAAAGTAGCAACAATTTTATTAGTTATGTGGGATTTGAAGAGCATGAAATGCAGGTAAATAGTATAATTATTTGATTGGTAATAGGAGTGATGGTAGTATGTAGTAGTACCACGTATTTTATATTGATAAAGTGAAAATGATATTTGGTCTGTATGAAAATAATGATAATTAATTTTTTTAGCCCCTTGGATCCAGCAGGAGAAATTCTCTAAATGAAAATACAATTAAATTGTTGCCAGGAGAAGTGCTCATTGCCGAGGCACAAAGTGTATTGATGTTTTCACCTGTTGGTGATTTGAAACAAGGTACATCTGGTGTACTCGCTGTTACAAATTTTAAACTCAGCTTTATCACAAGTGATGACGCCACCACTGAGGTATTGTTTATATTTAGATTAATTAAGCGTATTGCCACTTAGTGGGTGAGCATATATAATTATAGATACTGTGAAAAAAAAAAAAAAAAAAAAAAAGGAAATATTTTATATTGTATAGGATTGCTTTTTTGTTTTTTTCAATTTTTTTTTTATTGTTGTAGGACATCAATCACCAACAGAATCATCTTTATGGGCACATGGATTCATGTTTATCGAATATTGATGAAATTTATTTAATATTGGGAGATAAGAAGAGGAAATTGGTGCCAGGCAGTCCTGTACCTTCGAAAGTCAAAGGAATCTTTATTGTTTGTAAAGTAAGCGATGAAAATGTTGCAAAAAAAAAAAAGATATCTTATCGATAATTAATTACTTTTTTTGTAGCATACATTTGTCATTGTACATGTGTTTTGTTTTATTTTTGTCGTTTTAGAATTTTAGAACGTGGTATTTTTCGTTTAAATTCTCGCCATTGGGTCATGGAAAAAATTTATTGACAACACTTTTACATCATGCATTTCCTAGAAGACATCAATTACTATTTGCATATGATTACAAGTTAGTTGACATTCATTTTTAATTCAATATAATATTTGGATATAAATCCATTCATTTAATAATTGAATGGATATTGTAGAGAAACATACTACAGCAGTACTGATAAAAAAGTGAAATTATTTCGTAATATGATTGATTGGCAAATGGAATTGGATCGTACATCTCACAATAATGAGCAGATAAAGAAAAATTGGCGATTATCGTCGGTAAATTCGCGATTTGAATTGTCCCCAAGGTACAATGTTTATGTACAATGCAACAGAAAGAGAAAATAGAAATGGAGAATTGGAATTATAATTTATAGCATATTAATTATTATATATTTTTTTCTTCATAGCCTTCCACAATATATAATTGTACCAGCATCAGTGACTGACAGTCAGCTAACTGGTGCAGCAGCACATTTTCAAGATAGTCGTCCGCCAATTTGGGCTTGGTCTAATAATCGTGGTGCAGCTTTAGTTAAAATGTCGGAATTAATGCCAACAATTGCTGAACGTACTCAAGAAAATATTATGCTGGAAAATATTAGAAAAAGCCATCCATCGAAATTGGCAATGGCTGTTTTTGATTTGAATAAAGAAATTAATGTTAAATCCATTGCTGTTGGTTTTTCGAAATTTATTGCACTGTGTTCGCCAGGTTTGTCCAATGATATTACATATCAATAAATAATTATTAAAGATACTTATTCAAATTGATTTATATATTGTTGTATTGCAGAGAATATAAGACAATTTTGGGTACAAGACAATAATTTTTATTCATCGTTAGAGAATTCAAAATGGTTGAAATTCGTATCGCATTGTTTACAAAAAGCCGTTGAAGCTAGTGAACAATTGAATTCGGGTATTTCTGTTATATTGCAAGGTAAAAAAATTTCTATTAACTATTTACTTTGATGAGGATAGAATTGAAATTAACAGATGAATTGAAAAATATTGCAGAAAGTTGTGGTAGAGATATGTGTTGTGTTATATCGAGCTTAATTCAATTAATGCTGGATCCATATTTTCGTACAATAACTGGATTCCAAACATTACTGCAAAAAGAGTGGGTGGTAGCGGGGCATCCATTCTGCGATCGTTTAGGACATATCATTAAATCAAATTCCGAAAAGGTAAATTGAGAATAATAATATTTCAATTAAGTAACATTTTATTATTGATTATATTATTGTTTTTTCAATATTTTATATAGTCTCCAGTTCTTCTGTTATATCTCGATTGTGTGCGTCAAATATGCCAACAATTTCCGTCCCGATTCGAATTTACGGAAACGTATTTAACAAGTTTATGGGATGCAGCTCACGTTTCCATATTTGATACATTTATATTTAATTGTGAACGGGATCGCTCGGTTGCAGAAATGGTATTCTATTTATTACGATTATTTATATTACATATAATTATCTTTATGTTAAATTCAATTGTTTTGATTAAAAATTATTTATATTTATAAAAATATTGATTTTTATAGGATCCAAATAATCCTCTTATACTACGAAGTATTTGGGATTGGCGGGAACAATTTACTGATCAAGACATACTACTATTTTACAATCCACTTTTTGATTTAAATAATAGCGAACACCCATTTTTAAAGCCTCAATATGGTATACCATATTTAGAATTATGGACGCAATGTTATTTTCGTTGGATTCCACCATTAGAGATACATAATGGTGGCAAAAATCATATAGTACTGTTTGCACGTTTGATACAGGATAGCATAAGTCAATTGAAATTAAACATAAGCGGTAGTAGCTCTTCCCCCATCAATAAATTAAATACATTTTTGGTTCAAATGAATATAGATAGTTTTTATCCATTTGGTAATAAAAAATCGGGTAATACAATTAGCACACCAATTATGAACAGTTCAATTCTCATGACTGAAAGTTATTTGGATGCACAATCACTTCTTACAGCACCGGACTGACATTTTTGTTTTATTATTTATTATATTTTGTACCATAAGAATGTTTTTTTTCATCATGCATTTTTCGGTACAATTAATATATTTATTTGATAAAATAATACTATGAAATGTGTACCATCTGTTTTTATGTTATATCTAAAATAAAATCAATTCCTTGTTCTTTATTTATATGGTAGAAATACATTCATTCAGGTAAATAATAAAATAACAAACATCTGATGTAATATAAATATTTATTATTTGTTATATCTTTGTTTTTTTTTTTTTTTTTTGGATAGAAAACTTTGACGTCACTCATCTGCGACTGCTGGCAAATGTAGATTTGTATGTTTTTTAATTGTATTGCAAATGTAAAAATACATAATCTCAAATTTACTAAGCATTTATAAACGTACAATAACTGATGATAATGGAGTATTTAGTTACTAGACCCGTAATATCAGCGTGAATAATATCATGCAATAAATTTAAGTATATCACTGCACGATTTGTTTGTACAAAAAAAAAACAGGGAAAAAAATTTAACTATTTTTCTCATTGATTTTAACAATAACACTTTTCACTTCTGTATAAGCTTCAAGTCCATACTCTCCATTCTCTCTTCCATGCCCAGATTGTTTGTAACCCCCGAACGGAACTTGATGCGCCAGTGCATTGTAAGTATTAACCCTAAAATCATCATGAAATCAGAGGAATCAAAAATTATCCAATAATTACAAAGTAACATTGTGATCTTTATACTTTTATAAATAGAATAAATGCAACTTACCAAACTGTACCAGCACGCAATCCTTGAATCATATGATTGGCTTTATCAATATCCTTTGTGAAAACAGCGGCAGCAAGACCATAATCGGTTTTATTTGCACGTTCAATAACTTCATCCAAGTCACTAAATTTCAATATCTGCTGAACTGGTCCAAAAATCTACACGAGAAATAAATAAAATTGTACATTATTTATATCATTATACAATACTTTAAATAATTTTATTTCAATTCATTTCTCTATCTTCACCTCTTCGCGAGCGATTTTCATATTATCCTGTACATCAGCAAATACTGTGGGTGCAATATAGTAACCTTTACTGCCAATTCTGTCACCACCGATAACAAGCTTTGCACCCTCCTGCTTTCCACTGTCTATCATTGAAAGTATTTTATTCATTTGTTCCTCGTCAACCTGTCATTATATAATCAATACATCACTCTCATAAAATTTATCAATGAAATATCGTCATTTAATCATTTAATATCTACGTATATAAACATACTTGAGGTCCGTGTTCAATAGTCAGATCAAATGGATCGCCTACTGTTCGATTTTTTGCACGATCAGCACTCTTCTCAACGAACTCATCGTAAATAGAATCTTCAACAAATGTTCTTGATCCAGCGCAACAACATTGACCCTAAACAATTATGTACTATTTATTTATACCACACTCAAATGCAATTCAACAATTATTTATTAATCAATCAACTCTTCTTACCATATTGAAAAACAATCCAAAATGTGCCGTTTCAACAGCATACTTGAGATCAGCATCTTTGAAAATAATATTCGGTGATTTTCCACCAAGTTCAAGTGTAGTACGCTTTAAATTACTCATTGCCGCGCCTTGTTTCACGAGTTTTCCAACCTCAGTCGAGCCAGTAAATGCAATTTTATCAACGTCATTGTGAGCTACCAATACAGCGCCAATATCACCGAAACCCGGTACAACATTCACCACACCAGGTGGAAAACCAGCTTCCTTTGTTAATTGTGCCAGATATAAAGCCGTGAGTGGTGTCTGTTCAGCTGGTTTCAGTACAATAGTATTTCCTAACACCATTGCGAAATACATAATTAATATTATTGATTTTCATTGCAGATTTTGAATTATATTTATGTAATTATGTCAAACATGCCTGTTGCCAATGCCGGAGCTAATTTCCAAGCGGCCATAAACATAGGAAAGTTCCATGGAATTATTTGACCACAAACACCAACGGGTTCGTGTCTGGTGTATGCAAAATATTTTCCATCCATAGGAATAACTTTTCCATGATTTTTGTCAGCCCATCCAGCATAATAACGCAAAGCTCCTGCACTTTGGGCAATATCAAATCCATATGAAGTCGAATATGGTTTTCCATTATCAAGTGTTTCTAATGACTGTGAATAATCAGTATTGAAATAGTAATATTGAATTTTAATACAAAATATTCAGATTCGCCGGTGAATGTGAAGTGATATAAATTATACATACTGCTAAATATTTACGATCGCGATCGATTAAATCAGCTAGTGTATAGAGCAATTTTCCTCTTTCGGATGCATCCATTTGTCGCCATTTGGAGCCAAGTTTGAATGCATTTCTCGCTGCACTAACAGCATCATTGATGTCTTCTGGTCCGCCTTGTTGCACCTCAGTTATTATGTCTCCAGTACTTGGATTAATTGTTTCAAATGTTTTTCCAGAGCGTGATTTGCGCCATTCATTGTTGATAAATATCTAAAACAAAAAATGAATCAATTACAATTAGATGTATATCATGTCAAAATTTTTAGGTTATTTGGTTCGGTTAATTTAGTTAGGATATTTAGTCAGTAACATTAAATGTTATTTATCAAATTTTTTTTCTTACTCCACTGTACATAATTGAAGGTTTAGTTTCAGGCAGTGGAATTGCAGCAGAGGCAAAAGCCCTTGTGGGATGAAGTAATTTTGTTAAGCGTAGCATCTTCACTATGTTTATGAGAGAAGGAGCGTGATAGAAATAATTTATATACTTTATCAAAAAGCTGTGGGGTCCAGTGTTTTTATATAGAATGATAATAGCGATATCTCATATATATATATTTATTATTTATTATGAGCAACACATCACGTGCGAATCGACTGATATGACGATTTAAATATAAATCTCGATATTTTTCAAGTCATTCATTTATGAATACTAGAATGCAACGAAGTAGTACCAAAAATTACAGTTTTCTGCCTTAATCGATCGTCACCCAAAAAACCAATTGATTGACTACAATTATAAAATTACCTTGTGCCGATGGAGTCATTGATATTTTTGGTTGGTGAAAATAAAGCGAGGAGATAAATTTTCTGAAAACACGTATATTAATATATTAATAATTCATTAATTAATTAATAGCATTACATCAATTGGATGTGATTAAGAATAATTTGAATTCTTCTCTTTATATATTATTTATTATCAATTACATTTCAAATAAAATACAAAATAACAAAACAATGAAATGATATCTGTTGTCTTAAACATACATCAGTGAATAGTGCATCATTGAATTATATACAGATCAATAAACAATATAATGTGCGTAACAGTTTCGCGTTTTGAAATATTGAAAAAAAAAAGGAAAAAAAAAAGACACCTTTCTATATACCTATCTGTTTTGTTTCTATTGCTTTTTCATTTATTCGATTTAATGTGCTTTTGGCTTGGCCAATTTTCTATGTCTTGTTTGACTCATGTGCGACATCATTGCATACATACCAGGTATACACAATAATAGTAGATAAATTCGTAAAATAGATGGAAAGTGAAAAGCGAAATTCCAACTGTTTGGCATAGAAACAGTAAATTTGTTTGTTTCTTCGAAGTATGGAATGTTCCTTAAAACAATTATTGCCTCACAGAAAATACCCAATGGATATAATGGTATCCAAATAGTATATCTGAACCATGTTAATAATGGAATTGATATATTGATCAATTGTGTTATATAGTATGGATACCGAAAAATTTCAATGATACTCCAAATTAAAAATAGATAAAACACTACTGGTTTGGTTTGCATTCGTGGTTCAGCCTCAATCATTAAAAAAAGTATAAATGCCCGGCCACCAACTTGAAGAAATGCTACAAATACATTTCCTTTTGTGTATCCAAATGCCGGATGCATTACTTCCAAAAATTGCATAAGTTGAATAAATTTCATTGGATTACCCACACTCTCGTATATATCTTTCATCGAAGCTAAAAGTAAATCATTTTTTCTATCAGTCTTTAATTAATTGTTCCACATGTGCACGTAAATATGTGCAAATAATCATTGTAAATGATGAAAATGAATGGAGTGCAACAGAGAAATAAATTTCATGCGTACCAGTTCCTTCTCGAGTATATCGAATTGTCATTATTATAATGATATACATGAAGCCAATATACTGGCATAAATTGTAGAGTACAAGGTAGACTTTTTTTAAGTCTTCTACAAAAATAATTTGTCAATTATTTACACATTGGTATTTTTTATTTGTTCAAATTTTCCTACCTTTTCTATAACCCAATTCTTCTCGATGAAGTTGATCGTATAAACGTGGATAATCTTGATGGACATCGCGTATTTCCAACTCTTCTTTGTGCACATGATCTTCCGGGTTAGAATTTCCAAAGCAGTAGGTATTTTTATTATCATGTTGTTCATTGCATAGTTGTTTTGATTGTGACGGTTCGGTCTCAACAAAGATCCATGATGGATCAGATGACGACGATGATGATGATGATGATGATGATAAACGAGACCATTTTGAATTATTAGACAATTTTTTTAAGACAATTTGCAACCGTCCATCAATTACATTGTAACTATTTTCCTATTAAATTCGTCAAGTTTTCATAGTTGTACTATTGTTTTATTTCAAATCAAATACAGATATATAAAATATAAAAAAAGAATTTACCTTACAATCCGTTGACTCATAAAATTCCAAAAGTAATGAAACTTCTTCATGATCAGCATTATCATGTATTTTAACACAAAGTTTGGCTGAATTATCGTTGAATTGAACTTCAATGTCCTACATAAATATACGTAAAAAGAATCACACCATATTATATTAATGAATGATAATTGAAGTTTATTCATAACTGAGATGAAAACTGACCTTTGGATTATCAATATCTATGTTGAGATAAACTTTACTGTCTGTTTGACGCCAATAAACAGTCGGATGAAATCTTTGTGATATCATGATGACTGAAATATAAACACAATATATTTATACCTAACCTACAAACTGTAAAATCTCATCAATCCTCCTGTTATATAAATGCCATGAACCGCCATATCCAAACTGGAGGCTGCCATATTGAATTTTGCAATATAGCATTTCCCAGTTGTGTGTTTGCGATATATATCGAACTTTAAAATTTTCGATATTCACATGGATATACCGACTAAGACACATACACTCTTACCGACTAAGGCACATGATCAACACAATAATGGTATAAGACTGTTGCCGCTATAGAAGTGTGGCGTTACCATTTACAAGTCCATGTGAAAATCCCAGCTTAAGGTTAGTTTTTCGACAGTGTGTACTAGTTGATTATATGTACAATGTATAGATGTTCCATCATTCAAATAATGTAGAGTGTGTGCTATGCTATATATGTATGTATATTTGAAGGTAGTTTTAATTAATGAGGCAGCCGCCTGCGGCCTGCCGACATGTTACTGTTACACAAAATTGAATAAATGATATTTTCTACTGTTGTGATATTATTGTACTAAATAAAATTCTATTCACATGTGGATGAATGCATTAAAACTCCATACGTACCACATATTCAATGCAACAATCTTTGTTATCGACACAGAAAGTAAAAATATATTTTATTTTGGTGCGTTAGACCAACGTATGGTGCGCATGAAATGTTGCATCATCGCCATATTGGAAAAATAATTCAGCGCACCCTGGACTTATTATACAAGATAAAAACAATAATGCTTTTAACATTACACAGTAGAAAAACTCGTTAATCAATTAGAATAAAGAAAGCGAACCGCATAATAATTATACATAAAATAGAAACATATATACAAGTATATGCCAGTATCAATTCATAAATATATTTTAATAGAACAAAAATATCTATATTATGATAAAGGTAATATTGATTGATTTCTTCTTTTCTTTACAGTTTAGCCTTAAAAAATACATCTATTTATATTCTTTTTTTTTTATTGGTAGATAATACATAATTAGCTCGATTTGGAATATATTATTGCTTAAGAGCTAATCACTTCACAGCCAGTTATTGAACGGCTCATCATTACATTACCGACTCAAAAGAGAGTTGCAGAAGATAACAAGGGAAAAAAAATATTTTTTTTTTCTACAAAAAAACATTTATATAGGTGTATATATAGGTATGAACAATTCCCAACGGCCATTCCATCAGCGAAGTACATATTATATCTTGTAGTTCTGTAAATGGTTTGTAAAACCGGGCCAGGGGAGAACTTGGCGGGGATCCGTGTGTGCAATATGAAGTTGGCCGCCATTAATAGCCTGTTTGAGTGCGCGTGTACGTATTCTCATCGTATATAAATGACAATTACAAGAGATAACAAGTACATATACAATGATTTATATTATAATTGTCATTTTGTTCATTCCACCCATGCATACATAATGTTCTTTCAGCAAAAAAAAAAATGAAAAATTGTCACAATGTGATGAAGAGTAGAAGAACAAAAACGGAATTCACCTCATTTAAATCACTAAAATTGTCCAGCTAATTCATCATTGGCGAAAAAAAAATAAATTTTAATTTCCTGATTGAAAATGTATTGGAACGAAAAAATAACAGAGATAAAAAAAAAAGGAAAAAAGCAATTTTAGGCCCATAAAGAAAGTGCCTTCTGAGAAATCATCTGGCGCACACTTACAAGTGTGTGTGTGCGTTCGTCGTTTCTGTAACAGCTGCCATATACTCATGCCGGGTGTTTTGTGTTGATGATTGGGTGGTGTGTGCTTTATATACAACCATACCGTTTTTCTTTTTCGTGTTTTTTTTTTTTTTTTTTTTCATAACTGCAGAAATCATTTGACCTTGAAACCGTCATCTTCTCCATATCGCCAATTCAATTCAACACAACAAATCCTAGAACATAATTTCAATTTTTAAATGATTAAAATACCACATCGTAATAATTATATTTGACGAGACAATCACATTCGTCGATAAAAGTATTGAAATCTATTACAAACGGCCATTTTTTAACCTCAATATCTTCATACAATCTTTTTCTCATGTCTTTATATGATCTCCTACGATAAAATACGATTCTAATGAAGAATATACAGTGCTAGGACTTGGTGAATTCTTTATTTTTTTTTTTTTTACATCTACCAATGAACTATATTTTCTCCAATGCTATTATTGGTACAGTGTATTGGGATTTCACGTATATATCCCTGCGGGTTGTTCCATGCGGTACCACAGAAACATAAAGAAGAAAAGGAAAAAGAGAGTAGAACCTTAGAAATGTATATATATATATATATATATATATATATATATAGACGTTTCAGGTAAGTTTGGTATATATATACACAAACGTACAAGCCCAGGTATGCCAGGTGGTACGGTTTCCGTTTTTTTTTCTTCCTCCCTCTCGCTACTCTTTTTCTCTCTACCTATAATGGTTTTATC
>CAJUYH010000160.1:0-22265 GCA_910591685.1 Galerucella tenella | reverse complement strand
TCAGGCAGATGGAACGTCCGATTTTTCTTAAAATATTTTATAGTATTTGACTGACTTTCTAAGTACATGTATATATATATTCTTCTTTAAGTTTTGTAGGTGTTTGAAGTATTTTTACTATACTGAAACTTTAAAATTTATAATTTCTATATGAATAATAATTTTAGATTTGACTTTATAAATTAATTGTCATTGAAGACATTGTTGAATTAATGAAATAATGGCAATTTAAATTTTCCTCTGTATATATATATATATATATATATATATATATATGCATATATAAATTGTATGATGAGTAAAGGAATAAGTGAGGGCAGGTGTTTGTGGAATTCTCCAATCCCATAAGCAACCCAGTCCTTTTTTTTTCCACTCTGTCTCTATAACCACATTACTCTTACAATATTCTAACGGAATCGTGTGGAATATATATCATCTCTAAATATTTTGATGTTTAACAGGAAAAAGAAACAAAAAAAATGTTGAAAAATATTTTGAAGATATTCTGCTGATGACGTTGAAACTTTGGAAAATTTTCATATTTGCACTTACAACAAATGGCCACATGTTAATTGATTCAGTATGGCTTTCTTATACTTATAAAATATTAATGAAGTCGTATACGTATATTCATATATATATATATATATATCTCACTAGCTTAAATATATATTTGAGCTAAAATTCCATAGTGAAAAAATAGTTATCAAGGTCTATAAACGAATTTCTCAGACGTTTCTGGAAAGTTCTGTAGAATCGTCAATATCCAGCGAGATCTCATCCAATCTTAAATATTGTTCGACGAAAAAATCTTAAAATAAAAAAAAAAATTTCCTGTTTTATCACGAATTTTACACAATACACCTCTGTGAAAATATATTATTTGTTTCAATTAATAATTGCAACAATTATTCTTCTCTTAGAGACAAATATACGTACTTAACAAATCCCATCACAGCAAAAATATTGTGAATAAAATAAGAGACGTACGTTGCGCTTACGAATAAATAAGTTACATATTAGCATTTGCCATCGATAGAATAGTTTGAAAAGCCACCCACGTCGTCGTGAATGTTGGCCGCGGGGTATGCAGAACTTTATTTGTATATACAAAACGACTATACCTACTATTGGTATTGTTTCGAAGTAAAGTATCACATTTTCACATATAAAAAATAATAGAATACACCGGAATAATGTAGATATATATATATATTGAATATGGAGGGGCTTGGAAATATTGAGGTAGCGGCGTGTGAGTGATAGCGCAGGAATAAAATTAATGAAACAATAAAACAAACAGAAAGAGGATGAAAAAAAAATGAAAATTAGATGTGTGGTTAGTTGAGACGAGAGAAGGGTGAAAATGACAATACCGTAAGTTTAAACATCCACGAGTGAGCCTGCGCGTGCCCAAATACAACACTAGTGGCGCTAGTGTTGATCGTTCACATGCAAATATATGTATATGTGTAGATATACATGTGTGCTCTCAGTATAACATATAACTACTGCGCTGAATAGCGTTTGGTTTGAGCTTTGATCGCGCATTTGGTGGGGAAGGGTAGCCGCTTACCACGTGACCCCAATCAGCCAATGAGCTTGTCGGAGAACCGGCGTCTGGCACATGGCGGAGTTGCCGGCAGCTCGGTAGTGTTCACCGCAGACGCAGCAAGACGCAGTTCGTCTGGTTCGTCGCAGTCAGTCGCAGTGGCAGTCAAGTAAGAGGGTAGTCGTTTACGCGTCAAGTCTTACAATATTAAGAGACTAACAAGGAATAAGGGAGAATTTAATATTTTATCTTGTTTTTATTCTCGCGTGAAAACGAAAAAGAAATTTTTGATTTTTCTTACGGTTTATCCTCAATAACTGAGTTATTATAATAATACATTTATTGTATTTATTTCATCTAATTTTTTGGATGAGAAAAATAGAAACGAAGCAGGCCGAAGAATAAATAGAATAAAATTTTATTTGCTGCAAGAGAAGCAGAGGCAGAAGAGAGGAATAGAGGAAGCGAGAGAGAGAGAGAGAGAGAGAGTGAATTTGGAGAAAATACGAGACAATTTCGAGCTACCCCGTTGTGTATTTAAATTTCGTGAAAATCATAAATATTACAGTCATTATTGTCGTCTCTGGTGTTGGACGTGGTGAAATATCAAATATCTTTTTTAGAACATAAATCGAAGCGGACATAAAGCCATACATATACACAGTCATACACACACACATACACACACATATATATATATATATATATATGTGTACGTACAGAAATTGAGACAAAGAGAGAGAGAAGGTTACTGAACTTCTGAAACCGTTGAAAGGAAATAACGAACGAAATTCATAATCTTCGTACCACAAAGGAAATTGATGACGAATAATATTGCGGCGAAAAATCGTGTATTTGTGTAGAGAGAGCACAGTGAGAGAGAAAAATAAACGACATTAAGAGACGAAGATTAAGTTCAACACTCATCATCATAATCAAGAAAATAAAAACAATAACAAGAATATAAATTAACATAAAAATAAAGGAACACGACGAATTAACTAGTTGTGAGTTTCTAATTTATTTTTGTACAGAGCTCTATCTTCATCCATCATTTTTTCTACGCCCGTTGTATTAACGCACGATTTTTTCCATTAAAACAAATAAAAGACAAAAAATTAAAATAATATTTGTTACGCAATTTATGTAGTGACAACAAAACCATTAAAGGAAAAAGAAAACAAACAAACAAACAAAAGTAAGGAAAATAAAGAAATTTAATAAATAAATTAAATTGGAGGAAAAATTCATTTTTACGTGTGAACAGCAGAAGTGTGAACAAGTCGTATAAAATCAATCAAGTGTTGTTGAGGGTGTTTGTAATTGTCGATTACTACATCATCATCATCATCATCATCATCATCACTATCATCTTGTACGCAGTTGAGAGAATATAAAAAGAAAAAAAAAAGTAAGAGCGAAAGATAAATAAAACGTGAAGATGCCGACGAGTTTGTTCAGCGACATGGATCGTGGCGTGAGCGCTGGTGGCGCTGGTTCACTTGAAGAACAACGTGCCCTGCAGTTGGCTTTTGAATTATCAATGTTGAGTCTTGAAGGCACACAAGGTTGTCCGGGTAATGGTAATAATGGACCTGGCAATAATAATAGTAATGATCCAAGTGATCAATTACAATCAACGCCATCAAGCGTTTTTGAAGAGGCAAGATCTAAGAAGAGCCAGAATATGACTGAGTGCGTTCCAGTACCAAGCAGCGAGCACGTGGCGGAGATCGTTGGTCGTCAAGGTGAGTCATTCATCCATATATATATATATATATATATATTTGTGAACATTTAACACTAATACAGTATCAAATGATAATATATATTAATAATAATAATAATAATAATAATTGCTTGTGACGATTTGCCTCGAAGATTATCTAATCATTCAATTTCATTTTCTGATAATAACCTTAATGATGATGATAATATTTCCCATTGTATATAAATGATATACGCTATGTTATTGAATAGCCCAAAACAGCTGTATAAACAATTTCATATATATTTTTTTTTTTTTAACGATACATTTAGGCTTTATAATATGCAACTCAATATTTCATAGTGAAAATGTTATTTAATTTTTTCTGTGTACACCGAGAATTGAATGTGTATCTTTGTATTCTCATGTATTTCGATATTGAGATTATTTATAAGTGTTCCAATATGTTCAGTTGGCAATTATTGATATTGTTATTGCGGTAAATTCTTGTTAGTTGAACGTATACAGTGTATGTATGCATTTTAGTCCAAGATATACCTGAAAATAAATTGCAATAATTGTGTATTATATTGAGACAGTAGTGGTGGGACTAATAGAAATATTTATATGATAAATTGCGAATGTTTTACGATGCTCGTACTTTTGCACGCGAAATTTAGTTAACGAGTTATAAATTCGTCGCGCGGCCACACTCGTTATATTGGTGTAGGTCATGAGATGTGTGTGTAGAGAGAGAGAAAAGTAATGCGCACACGTATGTTGTACAGTGTGAATGTATTTGTATATATATATATATATATATATATATATATATATATGTGTGTGTGTGTTGCATTATGGATAGCATAGGTCGGGGTTTCTATACACACTCGTGTTGATACGTAACGGCTGTACCACTGTATTATAGAAAATAAGATAAAAATATATATTTATATATATGTATATTATTATTGTTTTGTTGGATAAATGGTGATGGAATATAACGCGCCAGTGGAATATTTTTCTGGATAATATAACAAAAGACACGTTAAAATACGTTGAACACGCGTAATAAAGTGGTGAACAAATTATAATAGGTATATTCTTCGATTTCGAAAGATAATTTCTCCATGGCGGTATATAATTTCACTGGTATATGTAACCTTGAGAGGTAATATGCCCAATCATTTATATGCATATATATATATATATGTGTGTGTGTGTGTTTTTGAAGCCGGTACATTCTTCTTTAACCCGCGAAATTCGTCACCATGAAATTTGTGTGTTGTAAAATGGGCGCTTTCGAACAACCCGCGCCATCATACTCAAATGACCGTGATCGGCTTCTTGCCTTTGTGTTCCCACTTCTCGTTCAACCCATTCATCATCATATTTTCTCTAATTAAAAATTCTCCAAGGAAAAGAAAATAACAAAAGTCCTTCACAGTATGAAAGGAGAAACGAAATAATCCATTCATCGTTAAATTAAATAACAAAAAACGAGTTAATTATATAAATATACATATTTATATTTCAATTTATCATTAATTAGTTTATATCAGCTATTCATAAAGTTAATTCTAATGTTGATTTCACCATTACACAAGATTTTTCGTTCAGTATTTCAAGCAAAAATATATTCAAACTATCATATATGTATATATATATATATATTATAGTTTGAATATATTTAAGGAAACAAAATGAAAACCGTTAGGTCACCAGCGTGCCCACACTCTATTTTATTTTACCTTTTCTTTTATTCTCGTTTCATTTAACCATTCTTTTCAACTCGACTGCCAATCTCACTCACCTCTCGTTTGCCCACAGTTCAAAGGACGCCATTAAATTAAAATTTATAAAACCCAAGTGGCACCATAACACATACGTCGACAACCATAGCTATTGCGAAAATATAAATATATATATATATATATATATATATATACATTTATACAATCGCGTATACAGCAAGCATGAACGAAAAGTTCGGTTTCACTCTCTTCCATTCGCTAATCTTCTTTATTTTAATCATTAATATTATTATTATTTAATTATATTTTCATCATTTATAAAACTTCTCGTCATTATCCAATCGCCAAAACCTATTTATTTAGGAAGTGGAAATATATTTATTGCGAAAGTATTACATTAAACATACATATGTATATAACCAACTATTAGAATTTAAATTTGGAAGTTAGATAGACGTGATTGTATTTGTGTTTGTGTGTCCCAGTGGCCTCCAGAAATTATACCGGTTCTTCTATACAACATTATTCTTTCAAGCACGCGTATAAAGCGAACAAAATTCATTTATTATTATATATCTTTCGTGCGTCGCGGTATTATTTCTGCTTGCCTAGGCACAAATAAGAGAGAATGAAAATGAAAAAGTAAAAAATAATAATAATAATAATAAATATAGTAGAAGAATAAGAGGAACGTGGCAAATAGTGTGAGTATGTTGGTATGTGTATTTATCATGTAGATATTGAGCTGTCCAATGCTTGAGGAAGCGTGTAGTTGATGTGTGGTTGTATGCGAGTGTGATTTAACGCTAGATACTGATCGACAAAGAGTGATAGTGGGGTTATGACAGAGGTAGAATCGATTACGCGTGCCATTGACCAATTCTATATCGTTTGTCTTTCTCACGTGGTTTTCATTTTTATTTTTTATTTCCTTCTCGTTTTTTTTTTTCTTTTTTTTTTTCTCCATTCGCTTGGGTGACACTTCCTCCAACGCAAGTTTAGTCACAATCATCGCACGCTCACTTACATACTAATCATTTAATGTCACCACATGTGTACGCCTGTACAGTTGGCTGATAGTATAATAGACAAATTGAAGGAATCGAAAATGTTCAATGGTGAAATATATTTTAATATTAAATATAAATATATTGTTGTAAGATTGAAATAATTTTACAATGATAGAAAATTAAAATATTTATTTACGATTTTTCTCTGTTAACTTTTAAATTGTCGTTTTTCATTTTTATTTTATTTTTATTTATTATTATTATCGTTTTTTTTTTCTCTCGATGAAATATTGATAAATATGACGGATAAAGTGTTAAATGTCATACGTGAAAATAGGTGATGTTTGTAGATTGTGACTGTGTGAGAATTGAAAATGACATTGTTACGAAATGTCGAATGGTAAAATGAAAATAATCGAAAATGAAACGTGAACAGACAGGCAACCAATAAAATACGAATTAATAATTAAAATGTATCGATGACGACGGTATAGTGATGAGAATTGAATATACTTTGCTTGTTCTTTTTTTGTAACATTTATATTGATTGTGTCAAGAATTTAAAAAGTAAAAATAAATAAATTCAAAGTCTGTGAACATAACATGTTAAAATGCAACACGAAAAAGTCTGCAGGAAAATTAATTCTTTCTATTCTGTTATTATTATTTTTTTCATTTTTCTTGTGCTTCTTCATTTTGTACAATAAATCGTTCAAGGGTTGAATATACTTTCTCGTTCTCTCAGTTATATATATATATTTATTATATATACAGTTCTCACGGCATGTGTGCCTACGTGCAAAGCCATTGTGTGTGCTTTCATGATTAAACCTATATAAGAAGTTGGAGAACCAGTTTGACGTTATCTCAGTATGAATCATCGTGTCATGGTGTCGCATTGGGTATACCATTGGTTATGTTACTGCTGTATGTGTTGTTACATGCAACTCACCTCCCAACTATTTCCGCTTATCAATATATATTGCATTGTAGCACAATAATATTATTTGTCAATTGATTGAAAAATTATTTTCATCATCATTGACATATACATTTAACAAATAAATCAATTCACAAATATAGAGATTATTTCGTAAAATTCATTAATTTTATTGTGACAATGTATTTGCCTTTATTTTGCAAAAATATATTTAAAATGTATACGATATAGTATATCATATAAAATAAATTGTGAGAGTCGAGAAAAATCTAACCTATATCATAGTTTAATCATTTTTTTTTTTTTATAAACACACGCGCAAATTCAATTTATCGATTAGCTTGTGGTTCTTATGCTTCTATAAATTTTATATACTACAAATATAAAAATAATGTTTGAAACATGGAGTTGAGTGAGAACAGTGACCTGGAATATACAGTCAAATTGAAAATGAAAATAAATTAAAATTGATGTCGTGCAATTATTATCAGTAAGAATATTCCTGTTTAATTTTATTGGTATGTCCATATGAAAGTGGAATTTACTTTTATCAGTTTGATGATTCATCGATTATTTATACAAATATGTATGTAAGTTTATTTATTGAAAATAATATATTGTTACACCAAAAAAAGCACATTGATGTTTGGGCGTTTCTTATTTCCTAAAGCCACGTGGCAATATTTTGTGCGAATGCTGACGGTGATTTACATGATGTATATATATATATATATATATATATATATATATATTATATTTCTCCTACGTCATTGTGTCTCACTTGACAAGTTCACCTGATTTCGTAAGCGCAATAATTTTACTTTTTGGAACGATAAAACTTCCAACTACGTCACAGTTTATTTTACACATTAAATAGAAACGTTATACATATATAGGTCGACTGAACTACATGGTATGATGAAAATATTATCGTTAATCGATAGTGGACAATTTTGTCTCGTTGAAATGTGAAGAGTATTAAATGAACATGTATAGACATGTTCTATACAAAGAATTGTGACGTATAACAGTAGAAATATTTCGAGATATTTGCGATAATATTGGGATAGAAAATAGTTATGGGGAATATATTGCGATGATAAGTATGTAGATGGGAATAATTTTTAGTGGAATTAGTGAGGTATTATTCGAGTTATTTTACAATAAGCTCTCTTGTTTCGTGAATAGTCGATGTAACAGCATCTAATGAGTTGGATACGCCATTCTATTATGAGGATGTGCCTAGTTGGTGGACATATTTTGTTGCGCGTGTATGTGTGCGCGTATAAATATATATATATATATATATGATGTGACCGATCGCACTCGCTTTTTCTCTTTATGACGCTTAAACATATCTACCAGTATCGTCTGTTTCGCTTATTCGTATCTTTGCTCTCTCTGTCCCTACGTCTGCCTCGTGGACCGGAAGTTGTAATGAGCGCCTCTGTCGTCAGACAGTGCAACTCTATAATCTCCTTCTCATTCTCCGAACATTGTTTTCTTCTTTTGTATAGTTTACTTTGAAAAATTTTTTTTTTTTTAATTTTATTTCTTCACTTTCAATTCATATTGTCATATTCAAATTATTCATTGATATTGTTTCAATTGTTATATCAATAATTTTATAGTTATTATTAAATTATTTGGAAATTTTTGAAATAAAGTGATGAGTTAAAAAATATATACATATCACTATGTAAATTAAAACTTTTTTCTTTTTTTTTATATTGTGTAAATTATATGGGAATGCAGTTTTATTTTGCATAGTGATATGTATATATTTTTTCGGTCATCTCGTGTTCATAAAATTACTTAGTAGCACATACACATCATGAGCGACGACACATGGCAGCGATGAGCGATGCCGTGTCGGTTTACTTATCGTTTGTACGGTCGTGCTTCTTCATTCTCTCCGAACGTTGCTCTCAAATTTCTTTCGTTTGCCGCAATAACCCCTGGAGGAAGTTAAATAATGAAAGAAAGGCAACGATGGTGGAAAGAATGAAGGGAAGTGCATGAGGGAGACAAAGAGAGAGAGAGAGATGGGGGGGGGGGGGAATCATCATAGTGGTGATGCATTTTCCTCATATACCCTACGGGCAAATATTCATGTACAAAGTATTATTCTTTTGTTCTTCAATATATATGTATATATTTATTGCACTTTATTCGTGTAAAATTTTTTTTAAATAATTTATCTTTATAAATCATAGGTATTACCAAAATTGAATTGCGTGTCTTTGCACAATATTTCTTCGTTATCTGTTTCTGTTTATTTCTCAATCTCATACATTGTAGTATGTTTCAAGAATTGTGTTAATAAATACAAAACTGAAAGGGGGGATAAAAAAGAGAAGAAAAAAACTGAAGAAATAAAGAAAACAAAATTGTTCTCACGGGTGCGCACACAAAAGGGACATTGCCAGGTAAAAATACGATAATGAACATTGATACTTTAGTTGGTTGCAATTTTCGTATTGCACCCGATCGTCAACCACAAAATTCTCACCGCAAAATTGAAAATTTGTTCTTGAATAATAATAAATAAATAAATAAATAAATGGCGAAAAAATAAGAAGGGGATCGCCCGATGGAGCAACGGCCGTGCTATTTTTTTATTATTATTATTATTATTATATAAAGGTATATACATACACTTATTTTTTTTTTCTTTCTCTTGAAAATTATCGCACGCTCCCCCGATATGTTTTCGTTTTCCGGCCATATGGGTGCCCAGTATGACGAATACAAAGGTCGGCGGATATTCGCATTTTTTTTTTTTTTTTTTTTTTTTTCATGTTCATTTTTAATACATATAAAAAACCTTGCGCAGTTCCGTCTTGCGCGACGTCTCACATTTATATTTTATTTTTGATTTCTCGTGAATGTGAATGAACTATATGGTACTTCTTACATAAAAAAAAAAAAAAATAAACTCACACTCTCGTATTAATATTAATTAAATTCACGTATAAATTACTGAATAGTCTTGAACATTAAATTTGGCTGAATCAGAATGATATGAAATACATCGTTAAGTGTAATTTTCGTTGTTAAATTTGTTCTTATATGTACATATATATATATATATATATATGTATACATGTGTATGTGTGTGTGTATATGTGAATCTCGTTGAACAAGTATAAAGCTGTGGCGATGGTTGGCGTCTTTTGTTGGGCTTTGAGCAGCTGCCACCAATTCCATTGGGGCCTCTTTTCGTTCTCATGCTCTTGGAACTCGATCGACCCTCTCTGGCGTGCGCCCGAGAGCCTCTTTCGTTCATCGTTCTCTCTTTATTATTTATTTATTATTATTTTTCTTTTCTTTCGGTTAGTTTCTTGCTTGCACTCGCATTGAAAGTTGCGCCGAATGAGTCCTTGAAAAAAAAAAAATAATAATAATAATAAAATAAACGGGCTCGCGCCACCGAGCAAAGGACCCAATATTTATATATGTATAGGTGAATAATGAAAGATGCAATGTGAGTTCATGAGCAGGAGTTTGTTCAGGGTTCTATAGAAATCGAGACGAGAAGCCGAGCGCTAAAGCTGAATAATATATTGTGAGAAGTAGAAAATCATGATGAGTGGGTTTTGAGAATGGGCTGAATTTTTGTTTAACTTTAGCATGAGAAAATAAAATTTAATCTCGCCGATATGTCTTTTCTTTTATTTATTTTATTATTATCATTATTATATTTATTACTATTTGTTTATTTTTTATTTTTAATGGTACGTTTAATTTTGCAATAAAAAAAAAACACGCATATGTATATCTATACATATATATATGTATTTATGCACAATGTATAAAACATAATAACGAACTGTGTTTTCGTCGCAGACCTTGTCAAAGTGGCCTTGAATTTGTTGAAGCGAACGCCGTATATATATTCACAAAGCTAAATGACTTTGTGTCCAGTGCACTCTATCGCTTAAATAACGGACATTTAATATTATATATATATATATATATAAATATATATATGCGCGACAATATCGGTGTGTGTGTGTGTGTGTGTTTGGCAAAGTAGTGATATATCCTAGCGTGTCCTAGGTCAAGTTAATAAATGAAAAAATAAAATAAAAAAATGATGATGATGAAGAGGAGGTTGAATATATGAATAAATGCCTGCATCATATATTTTAAATTATTCTAATTTATTATATTTTGCTTATTTTCATATATCAACAATTTAAAATGCTCAATGATATTTATTATTATTATTTATATATTTATTTATTTCATTACTTTTGCGTTTTTTTTCTTCATTGAATTAACGTTTTGTATTGAATGGTTGTATGTACCGTATTCGAATGTCGGCAGGAAGCGGATTCTTTTTTGCGGCACGATCCACCTACTCTCTCACTTTCTTTCTCTCTTCCACAAACACACACATATATATATATATATATATATATATATATACAAAACTGTTTTGAACCACAGCGGGGATCATCCGGTATCGAATATTTCCGTTCCACTAAAAATTTTCGTAAAGATATTATATCGACAAACTTTTTTTTTCCCTTCTCTCTTATTTCTATTTTGAAATCGCACCACAATCAAAAATTATGAACTTTCTCTTACACCACTGTCACTGTCATTGGAATAAAAATTTTAATAATATAAAAAAAAACAAATTAATATACGACCATCAGATTATTTGCATATATCCCCCCCACGCCCCGTAGATCAATTCTAATTTTAATTAAAATAATCCTTAACCTTCGCATGCATAGAACCAATGTGTTCTATTGTGCCACAATAAGGTCGATGAATTTTTATGATACGGTCGACAGTGCGTGTCCTAGGTCATGACGTGAAATGTTATTATGCCAGAAGAAAGAAAAAAAATATATATATAGGGATGAATATACAAATTGAATTACCATGGATTTTTAATTTTGTTAAAGTGTTGCTGTATCATTTTGTTCCAACATTTTATCATTTACAATGTCTGTGAATTCTTGCCCAACCTTTTCTTCTTATTTCCTTTGGCGCCAAAGTCTCATATATATACAGTATGTATGTGTTTATATCTTCTTCTTCATTTTTTTTTTATTTTTTTATTTCTTCTTTTCGTTTATGCTTTACTCTCGATCTCAACGGAGGAAAAGTAAAGACGGCAGTGACCGTCACACACTCATGCCCGCACATACACACAGACACAACATTCTGATAAAAATTTTATAGTAAGAGAGTCACGACTGAGAACAGGGTATATAAGAATTATAAAGAGTAGGGAGAGAATCTTTTTTCCATTTGTATATATGGCCTTGAAATATTTTGTCAGGCGTTTATTTCTCTGCTTTCATTTTCGCATGTACCCATTCTCTCATACATTTTCTTTTTTTTTTTCTTTTTTCTCATCATTTTTCAATAATATTTTCACACGAGACAATTAATTAATTATGGACACAAAAAAAAAAGTATATCATTCATATATGAAAGACAAAAATTATGATATAATTCAATATGAATGTAGAGGTAATTACTATATTAAATAACACATTAAAAAACATTTTGCATTCTTTTTTATTTATTTTATGTTTTTTCAATTGTAAAGTTAAATATGATAATGAGAAACAGAGATGTGTTTGTTTGAAAGGAGAAATAATGTGACGACATTGAATTATTTGCGGTGTAATTGAACGAGAGTGAAGAAATCAAGCGACGACACGAGAGGAAGAAAGTGACGAAAGTGACGGAGAGTGAATGTAATCTTTATGATATATATATATATTTATGTGAGTGTGTGTGTGTATAGGTGTGTACAGAGGCAATTCTTGTGTGGAGTTATATCCAAGGCTCCTCTCCTCAAGGAGTAAAATAACGTTGCAAGTCGTTCAAGGATTGTGACACTGACCCACTTCTAGACACACTGCAGTATATCGAGAGACAGGAGACATAACATGAAAAATATGGCAAAGAGTAAATTACACAGGGCGGGTTAAATTGTATTATATGTAATGTACCTTAAGAACATGAAATAAATTCTTCGTTTGGGATATACAAAAGTATTGCTATGAGTCTCACATTATCCGCGTCACTCTTTGTTTCATTTTATTTTACTTTGTCTCAGCCACACCTCGAGTATTCCTTGGTATGCCTTTTATTTATTTATTTATTTTTTATTATTTTATTTTCTTCATCGATTTTTATTTTATTAATTTTTTTTTTCTTTTATATTTTTGTTCCGTGATACTGCAAAAACTTTACTTACTGTGTGAGATTCAATGACCTTCTCGAGGACATGCAGATACTTTCATCATTTTTTACTTTCCTCGTGTGGAAATATTTTCCTTTCAAGAATAATAATGAGCATTATTTTGTGAATTGGTTTTTTTTTTGTTTTTGCAATATTATTATTCAATTATATTTTCGAATTTTTTTTTGTTTACTTGTAGATTTATCTGTAAATGTAATATTTAATAATAAATCTACAAGTGGGGTTTGTTGAATGCAAGAGAAATTGATGAAAATAAATTTAATGCAATTTAACTATGCTGAACTACACTGACAATCGTTTGTTTGTATATTATATATAATGAATAGTGCAAATCAGCAGCACGTGTACACATAACACTTGGGGGTTTATGTTCCAATTTTATCTCAGTATATACCAATACAATTTTGCTGCCAAGCATCTTCATATAAGTTACACGTGTCATGACATTTATTTACTTCTACTTTTTTTTCTCTTTTTGTTACTTATTTTTTTTTTTTCATTGAAATTTCGTTCCACTGCTTTTTTTTTTTTTTTTTAGTTTGCCTCCGTCTCTTATTCACCTGCTTTTACGTGCAATAAGCACATGAATAATATAATGCCACAAGAAAAATTACTGAAACGTGCTACCATCTCTAATAAGGATAATGACTTTTGATGCGTATGCAGATATATGGCCAACCCATACATTTTATACATCTACACATTGTCTGAAATTGTATTCGACAGGAGTAATTCCAATGCACTAAAAATAACCAAAACCAAAAAATATAAAGCATAATGTTATAATTTGTATCGTATCAATGGTTCAATTAGAAAAAATGTGAATTATCAAAATTTTGCAATTTGTATGTTATTTATTTATTTTGATTTTGGAAGGGAGGTGTGTGGGGGGTTTGTAGACAAAGATATGCCAGCGATTCTCAATATTGCGGTTTGGTATATGAAATCGATTGAGGCTTTGTTCGGTAGAGAAAAGGACTACTCGCTCGCCTTGAGACAAAGCAAGAGTAGTATAGTCACTTTTTCATTTTCTCTCTTGTGTTTGTGCCCTCTGTCGCTGGCTCCTCTCTCATTCTTGTTCATTTTATCCGGTATATATCCACCATCGTCTTAGCTTTATATATAATACTTGTTGTGTGCGCCCTATGTTGTGCGATGGTGGTGGTGGTGGTGGTAGTGGTGGCGGTGGTGCGTTTCTCTCTGCTCTCTATTATTAAGTTTTTGCTATTTATTTGTGTCTGCTCCACCAACACACGAGTGTTTGGTGTGGCCGCTTCTCTTTACTGCTTGGATGGCGGGCGTTCGTGATTTTTCCTCTCTCACTCACTTTGTTCGGTTTCAATTTTGCACTACTCTCTTTCTTTCTCTGTCTGTCTCTGTCGCCAAGCCGGCGCGTCGACTTGAATTTTGCCTTGTTCTTCACGTTCTTCTTTCGTCTTTCTTTGTTTCATTCTGTCTATTATATCGCGCTATCTTTTTCTTTCACTCGGGCTTTTTTTTTTTTTTTTTTTTCATTTGTGATGCACGCTACAACATTTGGCCATGTTGCAGTGCATGCATCTCTCGTCGGCGCGAGTGTATGTAAGGAGTCGACGCCCTTTACAATCACTGGCGGGCGCGCATCTTTCGACAGGTGCACGGCGCGCGCATATTTCCAATCTGGCGTGGGAGAAAAATACATTTTGTGAATAGCCGTTTTATTGCAAATTATCCTGTCTCAAACACGACCAAATGATTGGCGATGGAGGAAATAAATAAGAAAAAGAAATAGAGTGAAATGGAAAAAATAAAGCTCAATAAAATGAGGGAGAAGGCGAAAAAAATACAAATGCAAAAATCCATTTATATATATGAAATTTGGATGAAGGAATTTTGGATCGAGGAATTTTTTTTTTTTTCATTTTATTTATTTGTTCGTTTGGTTTCAAGGTAAATTATTTATAGCAAATTGCCCTGTCTCAATTGTAATTGAAGGATGATAATAAAGAAACTGAGGGAAAAGTGAGAAAAAAATAAAAACAAGAAAGCAAAATCATTTATATATAAAATTTAGTTGCAAACCCACTTTTGTTGGAGGACAAAAAAAATTTTGTTATTCATTTTTCATCCATTATTCAGTATATATTGAATAAAAATTTTTTTTTCTTTCATTCTTCGAGTGATTGAGATCATGGACGATTGTTAGTTCAAGGCATTTAAGCATAACTATTGACAAAAAAAAATTTTATTTTCACGGTATATATTGAAATGTGATTTTAATAATTGCAAAAGAGTTTTTGTTCCATTCACAGTTGTTTCTTTGGAGAAAGTTTTTTATTGAGTTTTATTGAGTGTATATAGCATCGGCGCCAATATACATCCGCTCTCATTTTTCAGAGGGTTACCCGTGAGACAGTGGATGAGTGAGAGTTACGTGTATGTGCGTGTATCCAGGTATATATTCTATATAATATGCGAAGCATGTGTTTCGAATATATATTTATGTAGGTTTTATTTGGCGTCGCAACTTCAATCCCAAATTTTAAGCCAACTAGAAGTCTGTCAGTGTGTCTATATAAAAATCTTCTGACCCTGATGGCTTACACATAAGATATGTATACACATATATGTACATAAAAGAGACTTGATGGCATTTTCAGGATTATATATTGTGGGACAAAAAGAGACATATATATAATATGGTCAAGGATTTACTGTATCCAAAGATTTACGGACTGAAGAAAAAAAAAAAAAAAAGGTTGTGTCTATGTCTCCGACAATTCGGGAATTGACCTGTAAAATATCTTACCTATTTCGTTTTTTTTTTTTTTTTCGTGTGTATTTTATTATACCTGGATAAGACCTGAGTTTCGCGAAACAAAGACATTCACCATATTCCACTAAAATTCTTGGGAATTTTCAGCAAAATGATATAAAATTATTATATGCGTATTATTTATAAATACAATTGTTATTGAGTAAAATTGGTGATTGATTAATGTAATAAATGACACGAGCATGTAAAGTGTTGGTGTTGTGAGAAAATATAATGGACGGAAGAGGCAAGTGTAAGCACGTGCAGTGAGTTCAAATGTATAATATAGAAGAAGAATGAAAAGAAAAAAAAAAAGAGGAAAAAGTTAAGTGATGCGTGATAGGCGACAGAATGAGAGGCAAACACATTTACAATCGGACAAAATATACAAAAATGTATATGTATGTATAGTTGGTGTTGCGTTGGAGGTGATGACCATATGTGTATAGGAATAGAAATAAAAGAGGAATAGGGAGGGGACACGGAAAAGTAGAAAAAATATATGATAAGACGTAGAATAATATAAGAATATCTGATGGTTGATTCCACAGTTGTTGTCTACTGCGTTTTAAGATGCAACGCAAGTGTTGAGAATCTCCTGTAGCAAATATATATATATATATATATTTGTATATATACATCTTTGTCTTGATACTCTGGACGACTCGACCCCGTTTCCTGGAAGAATCTCCCGCCATTTTTTTTTTTACCAAGTCTCTTGGTTAAACCACCAACATATATTTCGATTCTCTTTTCTCCTAGTTAAACTTTTTTTTTTCATTAAAAAAATTTTCATACACCGATGTATTTACACTACTAATTACTCTGCAATTTCTTCCCTTTCTTTCTTTTTTTTTTTGTTTCCATAAATAAGCCACAGTCAATATTTATATATGTATATACTTTGTAAATGAATATATATTCAGTTGGCCACCTCTGGTTTTTATCACATTAATGTAAATAAATGAAGTGAAATAGTGAAACTAAACATTCAGGCCTATCACCTGCTGAGAATTTTTTTTTTTTTTCTTTTTTTCTTTCGTGGTTTCTTTATCTGTCCGTTGTTATGTCGACGAGTAGCCCCTTTCGCTCATATTTATTGTATACATGTGGCGTTTTATTTTCATTCACTTGTTCGTGTTTCACGAATTTTGCATTGGTATTTTCATATGAATGAGAGAGTACGACAAAACAAATGGTTAATGTTATAATTTTTATTTCATATCTGGAAATATTGGCAGTGCTCACGTGGACACAAACACAAATAAAAAAAAAAAATTAATGAATAAATAATTAATTGTGTAGTGTGTTGAGAATGAATCGAGGAGTGATGGGGAAAAATATTTCATATTGAGGTTGAGAAACGCTGCGACATCGAATCGTTGAACCACGGAGTGGTTCAGTGGCTCCAAGGCCGGCGGAAACCACGGGTGGGATGCGCGCGACCAACTACACAACACAAGAGAGCAAAGCGTTGGGGCCCCTTTTCCACGCGCGCGACTCCACCGAGTGCAGTTTGTTGCCACGAGGTCGGGCGAATACAACATTGCCGCCAACATTGGATCGATAGTCACCGTTTTTAAAATAATATATATATATATATATGAAGAAAGGCGAGAAAAAGACAAAAATGTGCTGTTAATTAAATTTTATTTACACCACTGACTTTTTCATGTTCACACAATTTTCAATTTATACTAATTATTATTATTATTATTATGGCGAATTTATTTTTGTTTATTCGAGAATGAACGAAAGGGAAAGGTTAAAAATAAGGACGAGGACATCTGGTAGATATATATATATATATATATATATATGTGTATGAAAGAGGGAAAAAAATTGGTGTTAAAATATATTTATATATAAATATCAATAAAAAAAAAATTATCGCACAGTTGTCTGATGCTGCAAGATAAATGATTTTGATAATTGTCGAGCGACGACAATGAAAAATGCATAGTAAGCGAAATAGATATATTATATATATATATATATATATATTGTAAGTGCTCCATTTGATATATATGTATAGAGAATATATTCAAGTGTAGTAGATACACTGGTGTTTGTGAAGCAATGTGCTGGAAATTTTTCTCGATACAATTTTTCAATATCTCTTTGACTTCCCTCATTTCTTCTCGTATAATTCATTTATTGATTGTATATAATTAAACAATACGAAATTTACCATCAACACACGTATTATACTCGTATGAATATATATTTTCTATGCTAAATTAATTAATACATATATAAATGTGAATGATGAAATGAAGCAATTTCGTAAGGTAAAATATTCAAGGATAAATTTGGGTTGAGGAATATTATACACATTTATTTCGACACAACTTTCATTTTGGTGGGCCGTTCGATTTGGTTCCTATTTACGATTGATTGCTTCCCATCATCATCATCATCATCATCATCAGTAGCATTATTATCGTCATAATCATCATCGTTGTTGCTATATATCCAACATAATTAAAATAATTTATTAGCACAGGTAAATGTAAAAGGGTTGGTTGATTATTTAATTGTGCTTTCGTTGGTGTTTTATTTTATTTTTCCATATGAATTAAACATTGGATACACAAGTACACAAAGACGTTATTTTATTTGTGGCGATGTGAAGTGACTGACAAAGTAGAGGATTCATTCAGTGGCCGTTTCGTTTTGTGGTTCAGTCTTATTCTCTTCTCCCTTTCTCGTTATACGCAGCAGACGTCGACGCATTCGCCGCCGTTGTCGTTGTGTCGTTTCACGGTGGAGAGTTCCCATGGAAACCATTGGCGTATATAACACCATATATATAAACACATACTATTTTGTATATGTATATAAATGTGTGTGTGTGTACTAATCCGGTTCTTCACCGCTGCACACACAACAAAATGTTGGCACCACAACCAATCTGCAAAATTCATATTCATTTTTTTACTCTCATTACCTCATTTGTATGCACTTGAATTTTATTAATTGTCAATTTACAATTATCCCATTTCTGCTCTGACTTTAATAATTATATTGGATATTATTTGTGTGCAATGTTGTATTTTAATTTGGAAATAATTCACTGATGTCGCGTCCATTAATTTGATTATTTATTGAATTTTTTGTATTGAAGATTTAATTTAAAATTGGAAAATTTACTGATGTATTACAAAATTGAGATAGGATTGTTTTGGGCAAATTGTATGCGTGTCGACCAACGCGACGGAATTATACGGAATAGCAATGGTTATAATATGCAGCTGTTGCGACAGGAATTGCATTGAATTGCAAGTGAACATTTTATTGCGAGTACAAAATTACAATTAATTATAAAAAATCATATTAGATTGATTGGGATGAGTGAGAAATTGAATATATATATATATATATATATATATAAATAATTAGTAATATTGTGAAACAAAAGTCGTTGAGATGGTAAGATAAGTGGGATGGTACGTGCTATATACCGAGGACCACATCAAGGAAATGAGATAGGCGAGGTGCAATATGATCTTCAAAGTAGATCTCAAATTTCACATTTTGTGTCTGGCCCAGTCTCTATACATATATATATATATATTTTTTTTTTGAGTTTTTGGAGAAGAAGAAAAAAATAATATTCCTTAGAGACGTTGAGATTTCACTTGGTAGATTTAAAAAAATGCGGGAGCATTGTCAAGTTTATGATTATGGTGATGCTGCTGCTGCTGCTGCTGCTGCTGCTGCTGGTGCTGGTGCTGGTGCGTCTGCTTCTGCTACAGACTCAAGAGAGAAATGAGAGATTATTTTTCACCCCAGCCTCAAGAGCCTCTATACAGTCACATATTCATATCGTTCTCGACATCTTTCTACTGCTAAAATCTCCGGCATTCTCTTCACATTGAATATGAATAAAAATTGAAAACGAAAAAAAAAAAAAAAAGGAAAAAAATAAGAAATAATATTCGCATTTAAATTAATTCTCAAATTAATATACGAAGTATAAATCAATAATTTAATAATTTATCTTCAATTGTTGAATTGTTTCGGTGAATTTTCTCAACTATTATTTAAAAAAATCAATTTTTTTTTTATATTTATTGTCGAATAAACATGAATATTAATTAGTTAGTATCAATAAAATGGTATTTTTATATCCACCATAAACACTTTTATCATCTCTTTCACCTCTCTCTCTCTCTCTCTCTCGCCTCTTGGTCAATATGTCACAATCAATAGGGTGTTAAATGCGCTGACAAATGTGCTAATTGACTAATGTGCTCACTCAGGTCAGTGCTCCAATATTAATACCTCTCTCAACATTTCACACACAAACACAAACACACATATAGCACTCCCTCCCCAACATGTATAATACTTGTGCGGGGCTTTTGCTCACTTGCGATAGTTATATAGTGGCAATAGACCACCGTTGTGAGTTCAAAGACACATGAACAACAAAACTATAATAAAAAATAATAGACTAACACACAACTTTAACTACTAAATACATTCAACGATTCAACATAAAATCAAAATAAAATGAAAAATCCACACAATCAATATTATCATTTACAATTAAATGAAAATTACAAATAATCATTCATAATTATGTTATAAATATTTGTATAAATATCATAACATTTAAAAATTGTAAGAAAAAAAAAAAAAAGAATTATTTGTCTATGTTTAAATGTTCTATTATTTGTCTATAGAATAATATAAAGAAAAATAAATAAATAAAAAATGGTACAATTGAATCGTCGACTGATCGGATAGAGTTGAATCTTAATATAGTATAACCTCCACTGCCATCGGTTCACTCGCGCCTTAAATAAATATATATATATATATATAAATAGATGTGTGTGGAGCAACGAAGGCAGCATAGTATGAAAGAAATGCACATGGTGATATACATGCGGGAAGTGAAGAACTCGCGTACAAACGATGGATTAGAAGACATATTATATTGGTGTATGGTGAAATGCTGTATATATTCGTGTATTGGTAGTGGTGTGGATCCACACTGCTAATATACGCGCAGCATCATCGCGTCCATTGCACTTTATATCTCGCCATGACGCCTGGTTATTTCAGCGACGACACCCTGGCGAGAAGAATATATATATAGGTTATATTAGTGAGCGAAAGCAAAACGATGAGGAGCGATGTAAAATCACGCGTCGCATCAGGCGCATATAACTGATGCATCTTGGTTTGTGTAGAGTGTATGGTGGTGGTGCGAATGCGAATGCGATGCACTCTCAACTGCGTTGCAACTACTACGCACTTGTTTGGGGCTCGCGTGTACAAGCGCACAGACGAGATTGCTTGGCCGAGTGTCATCGATCTATTTGTGGTGCTGGAATTTCTGTCCTTCGTGTGTACACGAGTCGCGATGAACAAGGAGAAGCTAAAGAAAAGGATGAAGAGAGGAGAGAGAGAGAGAGAGAGACGATGCAATAATGCAAATCCGAGTAGAGGCGAAATCATTTAAATTCACCGACACTGAGGTGTATATATGTGCAATTGTATTGAGATATATGTATATATGTATTTGCGTGTGGGTATATACTTGACCGCGTATCGAAAGTTATAATGAAAAAGTTTATAGCCATTTCAGTGAATAAGATGATAGAGTAACTGGTGAATAAAAGAAAAAACAATAATAAATATTTAATATATATTTATATTTATTCGTCGTGTATGGATATTGATTGAGAAATTATATTTTCTTATGAGTAATAGGGTGGGATAAATGTTGGTATGTGGAGATTTTATTGTGAATTATTGTGCGGTAGGGAAAAAAAAAAAAAAAAAATAGTGAATAACTAAGACAAAATGTGGAGAATGTTCTCTTTTTTATTATTCTGTATCTTTTGTCATTTGTTATTTGTGGAAAGCCGAATTTGTATGTTCTCAGCCATTGTCGCTTTATAGAAATGCTAGAAATAAACCAGAAGCAAATTTTTCACATGTATATATATATAAGGAATGCCTCTCTTTTACTGGACTTGCGTGCATTCTGAAGTCTGAATATACATCTATACATATGCACGTATAGAAACGAGAATCTCCTGAGCCGGTCGTCGCCTCCTTGGCGAGGTCATGGAAATCGATCAGGCAGTATTCCAACCTCTCTATTCCTTCCTTTCCCTCTCCTCAACACAGATACATATATATATGTATTTATATAATACTGCAAAATTTTCCTATAAACAAATGTATTCGACATCAATATTCATTTCCCATTTAATCTCGTTCCACAATTTGCCATTTGACAAAAAAAA
>CAJUYH010000159.1:56726-84442 GCA_910591685.1 Galerucella tenella | reverse complement strand
GCGGTATTGCTCCCAATCCAGATCCGACTTTGTCTTCCTAGCCCTATAATAAAATAAATTAGTTATGTTATCAAATTTTCAAAGTTGAATGAACAAAAGACTATGAAAATGAGTTCAAGCGAAGACAATCTCCTTTCGGAAATTGAAAATGCAGCTTCCAGTGTTATTTTGAATATTCAATTCTGGTATTTATATTTTTTTAGATTCTTATTACCGCACTAGTGCGGTAATGTAATCAAAAACGCACTAGTGCGGTAATATACGTCATTATGACATTGAAAATAGTACCCGTTACATGACAGTTGTAGATAAATTATCTTAAAGCAGCAATAAATAGGCATCAAAAAATATTATTTGAAGAAGATTCTACAACTTTTTTCAAAATATTGTTGATATCTTATTAAATGTTAACTTCATTATAACTTATTTGTTTGTTAATTATAGTAGTGTATTTCGATTTGCAATTTTTTCGTCTATCAATGTAACATGGAACCTTACGTTTTTTGAGTAATTGAAGTGTAAATTTTAATAAATAGCTCAAAATTGTACATGTGATTAAAAAAAACTTCGAATGTGAGTTTTTTTGATTTTTTGCATTTTCTGAGAACATTTACCATGGAGATGTATATTTTTTTTCAGACTATCAGAAAGTAGAAATGTCAACGAACAAAAAACCCACCGACTTTTTGGGAAAAGCTGATATTTTGTCGTGAGAATTTTCAATTGAAAATTAGGGTGCTTTTTGATATTAAGTCAAAATAGGGTGAAAGAAAGTATATTTTAAATCAAATAAATTACAGTGTATTTGGGACATAATAAGGTAAGTTTTCACAAAATTTCGTGATGAAAATAATTTTTTTGGAAAAGATAAAAATAAAAAACCAAAAGCTTGGTTATTTGAGTTTTTCACATATATTTTGATGTTATGTGTGAAAATTGTGGATACAAAAGATGTAGAACTTTTTATTACTCACAACTTTGCCATTCAACTTTTTTTCGTAGGACTTGTAGTTTTGACGGAAATCGAGATAAACCATTTTTTACCCTTTAAAACTCACCCCCTCCCACTTCCCGAACTCGGATCGCCCGTAATTTATTTTTTCCCTCAATTATATCATATTCCCCTCCTTTTCTAATGGATTTTATCCTACTATTATTTTTTTCCACTTCTTACTGTTTTTGAAGGCTTCGGCACTGGTCTAACAGTGTATATTAGCGTTGAGTATTTATCACTCAACGATATTAGGAACTCCTTCTCACAAATTGTTTCTGTGGATACATGCTTTCCATCGCCGTACGTATATGCATCAATGTTTTTTTATAGTCACTTTTACTGAGAGAGTTTTCTTTAACTCGTTCATTTTTTCATTCAGTATGTTTTTAAAAATCGATGTATTTTTCGAAAAAAGAGTTGGACTTCCGTATGATGATCTTGTCTACGTCGGTAATTCTTTTGACGGTATTAATGTTTTGGGAGCTGCAATCTAAAGGCACTTTTTTCAATAGCATGCTTTGTATTTTTCGAATAGAGCAAACGATACACATTTGCAAACTATATACAAACATTCAAGTGCCCACAGAAAAATTAGAACCAAAACTAATGTACCTATATAGACGTGGCACTAATTTTATTTCCTCAAACATCTCAATGCTATGTTATTATGGCTGAGGTATTTCAAGTGGACCATCCTGCGTACAAAAATATTAACATGGTCTTATTTATCATTTATCAACAATTTCTTAGGTGAACATTATCATGAAGAATCGTATTAATTTTATTACCCAATTTTGATGTTTTCTTTCGAATATAGTGGAAGTTGGAATGAAATAAAGTTCCATACAGTGATTTCTAACGGTTAACGAAATCATAGCGTTAAATTTTTTTTGAGACTTCACATTAAACAATCTAATTAACTAGTGGAATATGAGTCTACCATGAAGTGATTAGTCTTCTAATTCAATTAATAATTAATGAAGTTGTTGTCAATTAACTCCATAAAAAAACAATCTCGTAACGTGATTTTAAATTTTTTGATAAAGTAGCAATATAAAAAAAAAGTTTTGTGTTATTGGATAAAGATGTATTTTTTTGATACGTCAGTTACCAAGTTATCGTTCTATTACCTTTTTATAAATGTTTCTTAAAGCTTGATGTTTAAATCTGATGTAGATGCTGTTGAATTAACAGTAAAAATCGATACAATCAATAGTAAACTTACAACTGTTTTAAATCAATTATATCGTTGTACGTGTGGGTAGTAGTTGTCAGACAGCTACACAAGACACTTATCGATCAATTTATTTATTTATTCAGTACAACATACTCTATAACAATATTTAATGTATTTTAAGCTGACTAACCTAACTTCAAAAACGTTGTCTGCATTTCGATACTTTGAATTTCTCATTAAGTAGTCAGAAGATGGATAGAGATAACGGAAGACTACAATGAAACAATATATACACAATAGTTAACTACTAAAATTGATTCTTTAGACAAGTCAAAAGTGATATATATTAATGTGTAAGTCCACAGTTTTGTTTGTTATACATCATCATTTATGCATGGATTTCTTTATTGGATAATTTTATTTGGTTGGTGCAGTCGAACAATAAGATGCAGGAAATCCCGAAAGCTCTATAATGTCCAAAGTGAACTAAGACAGCAAAATGGAAAATAGTGTTCACAAGTGTTGGGTACCAACATGCCAATAAAATATTTATTCCACATCCTATCCTTGAAGTACCTTCCTTTTACCAGTTTGTAGCGCTCAAAACATCTGTTTATGGTGAGAGCAAAAAGAATGAAAAAGTGTTCAAGGAAGTGCCATTACTTTATTGAAGGGCAGCCAAAGACTAGTAGATGCACGACTGAGCGTAGCGAAGCGCCTACCATATAAACCAACAAATACGAAAATATAACAAAAAACTGTGACCTCCACTGACGTTTGATTGAAAAATTCACGTGAAACGTCAAAGTAATCAAGTGACAGACGATCAAAAACAAATGACGCAAAAAAATCATGACGCCATGAATTTCCCGCCCTTGGGCTGCTAAACAATACTTTCTGCCCTATTTTTGATATCCATATTATTATTTTTCTGGTCAGGTAGGCAAGAAACTTCATCTCACGCTCTCCATAAGCAACTAATGCAATTCGTCCTCACCTTTTCCGGGAAAAATATCAAATTACCTTTGACAAACAGTCGCGTGATTTGGTCGTTTTTCAATACCGCTACATATTTTTCTCTTGCTCACCGAAGAATTCACCATTGCCTAGCGATTTTTTTTCAACATCTCACCAGCGCTGGGCTATGAATACCAGTGTTGATGTTGGATATGATATAAGCGATTTCGGCCCTCTTTGGTTTGTCAAATACATACCAATCGACTCCGTTTCGAAAAACGATAACGTCAATCTTCGGTACACTTTTTCACCTGTCAAATCGTATACCGACATCTGCAGCACGGTTATTGAAATTGGTAGCTTTCTATTCTTTTCTAAAGTAGTTTTTGTCTGTCTTTTCATTTGTGAATAAAAGTCGTTGAAACGAATTGTATTTTTAGCCAATATTCCAAAAATTTTCAAGTTATGTTTTTTTTTGTCTCTTAACAATGGAATGGACTACATAAATGTCAATTTCATCAATCACCTGTATCAGCTGAGAACCAAACGATTTCGACTGTAATTGGTACTTTACGTAATACCGGTGACGTAGGACCTACTTATTGGTTAACCAAAATCCCTACCAACCAAAGCGGACCGAGATCGCTCTTATTTAATTTTTTGGAAAATTAATTTCCTATTTCATTAGAAGACGCTTTTCTCCAGACAAGCTAGAGATTTTTTGAATATCTAAAAAATTCGTTTCTTTTACCAGTGATTTCCGTTGAACGAAACTGCTTAACCAAATTATTTATTTAACAAAAAATTCTGAAAAACAATACTTCGCGAGAATTATTTTGATGATAAAGTATTACCCACTTGAGGCATCCAATAACGTGGCATCCATTAATCAATTATTTTAGTTTCGGAAAAATTTTCAACATCCCCTGTAGCGTCGATTAGGAAGTTAGGGTCTTATCAGTCACATAGCTATAGCTTTTACATGGGGAGGATTTTTTTTTCATCTGGTAGGTTTAGAAGGGAAAAGCTTTATTGAAGGCGCCGCCTAAGGCAAAAAACCGAGTGCCACGACCTAAAGCAATTTTTCAAGTTCAAGAAATAATGTTAAGTTTTTTTTTCAATTATTTGTTTGACTTGGCTACATCTGAAAGTATTTTTAAACATCGTTTTTCGTTTTGCCCCCTTCTGCTGAAATGGTTATAACCATGTATATATATTTTTTAAAGGAGCCGTCCCTTCGCCGGCACCACCTCAGCCTCTTGGGTTTATTGTGGATTCTCCTAACATTCTGACTACAGCTATTCAGCCAATCCGTTCCCTGTATTAGCTCATACAGGTTCTTTACTGGTTGGTTGTAGAAGTCTTCTGGATTCATTTGTTGTCTTCCATTTAGTTTTTGCCTCCTGTGGTCCAGCGTCTCACAGTTGCATAATATGTGCAGAGCTGTTTCAGTGTCCTTTTTGCATCTCCTGCATTTGAGGTCTCCGTTATACAGCCCTATTTTGTTCAAGTGCTCCTTTGTGGGAAAGTGTCCCGTAAGAAGCCCCGTTATGGTGCGTAGTTTGTTCCTGCTCATTGATAGCAGTTCTTTTACTACTTTTTCTGATGGTTCTTTTATAAATTTCTTCCCATGTGTTTGCCTGGGCGTTTTCTTCCAGAGCTTTATGGATTGTTCTTTTACCCACCCTTTTAACCATGACCTAGTGAAGCATCTGGGAATTCCCACAGATGGTTCGGGTCCGTTCATCAGTGTTGACGATCCTGCTTTTGCAAGTTTGTCAGCTTTTTCATTGACAGTGATTCCTTTGTGACCTAGGACCCACTCCAGTTCCGAGTCGACAGTCTTCTAAGTTATTCGCCGCATTCCCATTCCAGCCGAGATGTTACCTGTATATTAATTTGGGTGCACCTATTTTGAAAAGTGATAGATGATTGAAAATTGGAGCTTTTATTAAAACAGAAAATCAATCTCACAAAAGTAAATTTAACCTCATCTTCAGCTAAATTATTCACAATTATTGAGGAATCTATTTCTATTGCCACATCCCGATGAATACTCATATGGCGGCAGTATGCTAATAAAAAAATTATTGTAACTTTATTGTATTTTCTATGAGGAGGGTTTGAACCCGCAAACCCTCCCCCCTTATATACGTCCCTGAGCATTATTCTACTTGTTTTCACAATAAACTCGACGGTGAAAACGGCTTCCATTTAAAATAATGAAGCCTAAATATTTCATGGGCTACCAGTCTATTATGTTAAATGTTTTTTTCTCTTTGAGTGATTTTCACTAATCGAAATTTGGGTACATCTTCATCTGTACAGTACAGTAGCTTGGATCTTTTTCCGATCGCTGCGAGAACTATTAATTGAATATTATGTTTTTCATAAAATAAAATAAAATATATTTTTGGGCTTTATTGTAATACCAAATGTAGAATAGTATATTATTAAACGAGTAATTTATGATAGCCATAATTCACGATGGGTGACGTTTGCGTCACGAGCCGCAGGCGAGGGGCGCAAGTCACCCAAGTGAATTATGGCCATAAATTTCGAGTAGAATACTATACTTTGTCCACGACACTTAATTAATTTATTAATAAATAAAAGTCAGTAGCGATTTGGCATATTACTAACCTCAAAATGTTGTGGCATCTACTTCAAATAATTTGACATATATAGAGATGGGCGAAATATATTGTTTTAAAATACCTAATATTAGAGAATAAATATCGTTATGAAAAGTATCAATACTAAAAATTACAATATTTTATAGATACGATATATGTCAGAAACAAATTTCCTGAACAAAATACACAGATTTAATAGTTCATTTCATATTGTACCCCCATCTCTAGTCGTGAATTATGAACCATAATACACTACAGTGTATTATGAACCATAATTCACGACAGTTGATATATGGGTACCATATACCTTTAGTTAGGAGGTAAAATATTGACTTATTATTAGGTGGTCGTGGACAAAGGAATATAATACACCTGTCGAATGTGAGTCATTTTTGTTATTACGTTTATCGTCTATGAATATATTCGGTAATTAAGGAGGCCTGACATCGGGAGGCAGTGAGTGTGACGTATAATATAGTTGTACACGTTATTGAACCTTCATTTGATCGCTATTCAACGTTTGGTCGCCGTGCAGTCTGAGCTAAATTACTTACAGGGTCGGACTTTACGTAAAACAGTGAATTCGATTACACTACCTCTGTAATGCAAAAATTTAATTATTCTTTCAATACACGTTTAATTATATCTTCTGTAAGTTCCTTGTGGCATCACTTATTCTTTTTTCTCTTATTCTCTTGGGAATCAAACCACAATAATGTTTTTTATTTTTTATTTTTTATTTAACGTTTCAGTAGCGTTCCAGCTACCGTTGTCAAGATTAACTAGTAATAAAATTAATAAAATAATTTTTGGTCCCTATCTAACACAACCCGTTTAATTATGTTTTTAAATATCAACCCTTTCTCTTCCATTGTTTTTATTCTTTTGTACTTCTTGACGCTTCCTATTATTTATTTCACTGCCACAATAAATTTTGATCTCCACCAAATAGATTTAGTGGAAGTGGAAAAAAGTGTGAATGTGAATGTTACAAAACATAAAAAGTGGTGAAATGGGTTTGTGATGTTCGCATCGCTCCTGTGAGACTTAAATTTATACTGTGTGCTGAGCAAATTTAATTATGCGTAGCGAAATAGACCATAGGGTATGCGAAGAAGAAAGGCTTTGTCTGATATTGATGTTCAGATATTGTAAAGTGCAGCTTCTTCGCGCATACGAGTGTAAGTTCTAAGCTTCTAGGGAGCTCTTCTTATGTGAAACGGAGTTTAAATCATTATTAATGATTGAAATTTGTTTCTTGATATTGAGTATGTTATCTTTCTATTACATAGAAGTGCTAGTCTGTAACTTGGAATAAATTTAATAAAACTAATTCAATGTACCTGATGTATAATACATTTTTGTAATCAGTTCAAAAGGTGACTAAAAAAAAATATGTTGTTCTATTTAAAAAAAAACAACTATAGGTATAGAAATTTATACTCTGTATAAAATAAATTCCCAGTTACCGAACCGCACTGTAGCTTTATTTTTGATAATCGGTTTATTTATCAAAAAAGAACTAAAAAGTTATAGCAATCAATACTTTTTTCCATATTAAACCATTTTCAAACAGAAAAGTATGTAGGTATACGTTCAAAAAAATAATTAGATATTTATCTACATTACTTCTTTTATAAAATAATCTCGTCGATAGTATACCACCGTAAAATTCCCTCTTACTTTTACAGAATAAGCTAAATTGATGAAGTATTGATGACTAGCCTTATGATAATGAACAAGTTTGTTATTGTTGGCAGAAGCAAACGTGAGCCATGGTGGGGGTGTTCATGTCGCTGTAGTTGTATTTTTGTAGTAACAATTCGATATTTTGAATCGATAACCAAATATCGATACCATAAATGTCTACTGTTAAGAGATATGTAAACAAAGTCAAACTTGCTAAAAAATTTATATTGGACACAAAACTAAAACTACCGTTTGCCCTTAATGTCTATATTTTCAAATTACATGAATGTCATGGAAAAGAAGGGTCAAGTTTCTATGGAAAGCAACAAAATATGAACTGGTTATATTCCAGTGTTGCCGATGCAAAAATGAAAATTAACCGAACTTACTATTCAAATTATCAGAATTTGTCAAAATTACCAAAAGGACACATTATTTATCTGAATAAAGTCTTCGACCCCAGTCAATATGGAAAGTCCCCAAAAACAATAGCCATTTTATATGTCCCTTCTACAAAATATTTGAAAAACTATTGGATCCAAATTAGTGGAATTGTCTAAAAATCGGATAATCATCCTCGCATTGACAACACTGATACAGAATGAATAAAATGATGTATGTTGATGAAATCACTCGGTCATATTATTTCGATTATATTTAACAATTACTAATGGACAATCGTTAACATTGGCTCTTGATTGGCTGCTTGCGATGACCTTATTTTAGTTCGCATATTTTCCGGGGCTCATGTTTGGTTCTGACAACTTGTATATTTAAAAATTTTATGGTATTTATAATACCTACTTCTTTATGAATTTTTACAGGTTCATTGTCTGTGGTGCACCTTAAATTAACTGTATAAATTGCCAAATTTTGAAGACGTTACAAATCAGACATACTTTCTGTTGATATGTATAAATAAGGATATCACAAATTTTTTCATTCAAGCAATTTGTGTACCAACTATTTGACAACCATTTATTGGAACACTATAACGCGGAGTGGTACAATACAGAGCTGCATATCCAATTCTATAGAAATCGATGAATGGTTTCCGTCCAGTCAAAAAAAAGGAGATCATTACTAAAGATGACAAAAATAAAACTAATAAATCCCATAATTCTATTTGTTTTGCTATTGAGTGTTTCCTGATAAATAGAGGGATGCATTGAATAGTATAAATAGGTAACTTACAATTCTGGGTTTAGACAGTACTTGAAAAAGTGTAACAATCATTTACATAATATGTAATGGAAAATATTACGTTGAAAATTCCGCACATGTGATTTTTAACCAATCAGAACGTGCATTTCTTACAGATTACCAGAGCAACGGATGACGTGGACGTGGACATTTTTTCGTGGTGGGTACCCAACAGCGAATCATACTGGAAATTTTTTTGACGTTTATAATGACAGATTATTTTTCCTGACAATCTAATTTCTATTTGTTTACATGATATTTTTGATTCATTTCAACTACAAGCTTAGATGTTTTCTAAATTCTTTGGACCATTGTGATTAATGTTTATATTAAAAAAGCAATTATTATATACTATGGCAGGATGATGAAGACGAACACATTTGGTGTGGAATTTTCTTACCGAATACCACGCGAGGTCAAATTAAATTCGAAAATTTTTTCTCGCTCATGAATATTTTCAGAAAATTATCCCTCGTCTTCGAGATAATTTTCAAAATATTCATGAGCTCGAAAAAATTTCCGGAAATAATTTGACTTCAAGTGGTATTACTAGTGATTATTTTTTAAACGATCCTGTCAGCCAATCGTGATGGGAAAAAATTCAAATCGACCAATAGCATCAAAATTACACTGATAATTTGCTTGCAACGTAAAACTGACAACTGGTTTAAAAATGTCGCGAAGATTTAGTATTGCATCTAACAATTCAATTAATTTGCCAATTAGCTATAGTTTTGAAAAAAAAATGATGAATATTTGTTTGATTATAACTAATAAATTATTAAACGTCAGATGGACAATCAATTTTTTGATATCTATAAAGTAAAAAATTATCCTATCGAATACTCCTCGGGCCTTGATAAATACTCAAAATTTTGTCATAGAAAATCCTTCCAGCGTGCTGCTCGAGGATAAAAGCCCTCGGCCTGCGGCCTTGGGCAATTATCAAGCAACACGCTTTTAGCATTCTCTATGACAAAATGTTCTCGGTATTATCAAGACCCTAGGGGTATTACTACTGATAATTTAATTTATATTTGGAAAATTCCATATGACACAGTGCAATTGGCGCTTTGGCAGCGGCTAAAGTTACCCGTAAAAAGGCCGGCGACACATTTGCGGTTGCTATAACGTTCACACATACAAGCATACACTTTGTCATACCGAGTCCGTCAGTTCAATAATCAACATGGATTCGGTAGAAACGGTTGCTATAACTTATGCTCAAATTGAGAAATCGAAGCGAAAAAGGAAGTTCTTCTTCTTCTTCGGGTGATCGTGTTTACCCCTATGTCCTGGTGGGCGACGAAGCTTTTGCTCTGCACGACAATTTATTAAGGCCTTATCCAAGGCGTTACCTAAAAGATAACAAGCGAATTTTCAATTATAGGTTAACAAGAGCTAGAAGGTTCGTGGAATGTGCCTTTGGAATTCTGGCCAATAAGTGGCGTGTGTTCCATAGTAGCATATTAATGCAACCAGATTTTGCAGTGATGGTAGTGAAAGCAGCTTGCATCTTAAACAATTTTGTTAGAAGAAGGGATGGTTACAAATTTGAAGACACGCTAACGAGCTGCTTAGATGATACAGATGTACACGGGACTGGGGGTCAACAACTACGGGGACAACATGTCAGAAATCTTTTTACTGATTACTTCGTATCGCCTGAAGGCAGTTTAAGTTGGCAAACTGATATGATATAAACAAATATATAGTGGTTGTTTAATATACAACTTGAAAAAAGTGAATAAATCATTTTTTGTAGTTTATAAAGTACCTTTTTAAGTTATGAATTTTTCTCACCTTTTGCTCTTCTCTCTTCCGGAATCCACGAATTGTGGTTAGGACACATTTCTTCTAAAATCTGCTACCAAGCAGTAATTTTTTTGTCACGATCTTTGTATGCCTTGTCGGTAACATCCCACAAGCACGTCTTACTTTGCACCAGAACAATAAATTTTTCGGTATCGAAAACGTCCATGTTCAAAACTCGACTGGCTAGGTTTGTGGCTGTGCGGTTAGTGTGAACAATCAGGCAAGTAACAACATGTTTCATTTCGGACGTTCAGCCGCGCGACCGCGGCAAGATGCGGTTGCAAAGGCGGTTCCTGCCGCTTGGCCGCTAGTGTGGCACCAATTCATAAAAAACCATGTATTTTACAGAGCAGAGGTTGTGACCGCACGCCTCAACTTTCATTTATTTATTTTAGACCCAAATGAAGCCGAAGAACAAATTGAGCAGGGAGGAGATACTACAAAAGAAAAGAGATGCTGAGAGAGCCCGCTATCAAAAAATAAAAAATGATCTTGTTAAATTAGCTGAACAAAAAGGAAAGGAGCTACTTAAATATTTAAAAAAGAAAGAAAAAGGAAGCAAAAAACTAATTTCAGAAAATACACCACGAGAACAAAGAAAAGCACGTAAGAACTACACATCATACGAAAAATATTTCCACACAAAAAACAATAAATTATTTCATAAGGGAAAATATGGCATTAGTTTCAGGCAGTGTAATTGTAAATGATAGACCATTGAAACTATTACAGAATGGAACACCTAGTAGAATTGAGGTGAAGAAGCGGTCTTTAAGGCAACGACGAAAACGAAATTTGGAAATTAAGAAAAAAGATGATAAGATAGCAAAACTCAAAGCACAACTGAATGAATATAAGGAGAATATTTGTCGTTTGAAGAAGTCAGAAGCACTTTCATCGACTTCCAAAACTAGTAGAACAAGCTGAAAATTAGGATACACGAGCAGAAGTAGCAAAGAAAGCTGTATTTGGTGAAATAATGGAAAAATAAATTACTGAAAACTTAGGGAAACTGGAGATCCACGCAAAAAATGAGAACTGCACGAAAGCTACTCTTAGGAGAAGCCGTCAAACGAAACAAGCTGTGGAAACATCAAAATAGGATTATTACCTAAAAGAAGGTTTGGAAATCGACAAAAACTGGAGAGCAAATAAAAAAATCTTAAAATCATATGAGGATGTAGTAGAAACTTTTCTAGAAGACGGCAAACACAGTAGATTATAAGCGGGCAAAATAGTATATTATTAAACGAGCAATTTATGATAGCCATAATTCACGATGGGTGACGTTTGCGTCACGAGCCGCAGGCGAGGGGCGCAAGTCAACCAAGTGAATTATGGCCATAAATTGCGAGTAGAATACTATACTTTGTCCACGACACTTAAGTTATTTATTAATAGATAAAAGTCAGTAGCGATTTGGCATATTACTAACCTCAAAATGTTGTGGCAGCTACTTCAAATATATAGAGATGGGCGATACTGTAAAAAGTATCAATACAACTTACCGTTATAAATATATTGTTTTAAAATACTTAATATTAGAAAATATCGTTATGAAAAGTATCAATACTAAAAATTACAATATTTTTTAGATACGATATATGTCAGAAACAAATTTCCTGAACAAAATACACAGATTTAATAGTTTATTCCATATTGTACCCCCATCTCTAGTCGTGAATTATGAAACATAATACACTACAGTGTATTATGAACCATAATTCACGACAGTTGATATATGGGTACCATATACCTATAGTTAGGAGGTAAAATATTGACTTATTATTAGGTGGTCCTGGACAAAAGAATTTGTTACTAAGAATAAACTAGAAAAACAAAAACGTTATCGTCTGGATGTTACTCACATTATTTTATGTTCCGTGAAAGGAGAACTATTATTTTTCTAGTCTATTTCAAATGAAATGTTAAGACCATTCTTGATTTGAATATTTTTTATTTTAAAGATATTCAATAAAAAATAGTTCATGCAAATTTGTTCATTTTCTATAAAGCTTCAGTTCCCTGAGATCGTTCCTGTCCAGATGTTTATGAAAAATGTGGATGACGAAAGGTGTGTAAAGAAAATGCTTCTTTGTGGTAGAGGAGGTGAGAAAAAAAGAGGACTACCTAGGAAGAAATTGATAGATGCTGTTGAAGAAGACTTGAAAAGCAGTTAGGAATAAAAGATTGGAATAGGATTTTTCAAGGGATAACTTACATAATATTTTATGCTATTTGGCAACTGATATGATTTATTTTATTTTATCAGACTAACTACTTGAAGCAAATTAGGGCACCGTAAGTGATACAAATCAGGTTTTATTAATTATAAGACGTTTGTATCAGTATATTAGTATTGGTTGTTTTCTCTTTCGATATTATTCCTTCTATTCTTAACTAGGTATAGTTCAGATTTCTAGTATATAAATTATTTTGAAATAAGAGCACGTATTGTTTGTGCTATTCACGCCTGAGGTTTATGCAAACTGTATTATTTCAATATGATAATGCAGTTCTCGTCAAAAATTAGCAAATGATACTGGTATGTAGAATTTGTTACTCTTATTGATTCGATCTATTTACTCTATATTTTTATTCAGAGTACCTACACGTTTTAATAGTAGTGCACAGTGCACATGTTTCCGGTATATTCCATGAGAAGAAAAAGTGCACTAACTATTATACTTTTATTTACATGCCCAGAAAACTTATGAGTGTAATTGCATAACAATAGCCTTAATGTTCCACCTTCTCACTGTTATCGTTAATATAACGTGTATCACTTCTTTGTAAGGTAATTTCATTGGTATTCATTCATGTATGAATACTGAGATGATAAGAAACGCATGGGAAGAAGAAAAGTCAGTTAAGATGTTGGTTGATCGTGTTGTCATACTGTGAAGTCTATTAAAATAATTATTGTAGTAAAAACTGCCATGCACAATTCTGTGAAAATATTTTATATATCGATTTCAAATGAAGTCATTTGATAGTTTTGAAGTTTTTATTTCCAAATATAGTATAGTTTGGTAAACCTATCTGAAGCTACGCGGTATCGGTAAGGTGTGAAGAGATATGAAATTATGTAATTATCACTTTCATGGTTGATTCCTCCATACAAAAATATTTTTTTTTCTGGGCAAAAGTCGGAAACTTATGTTCGAATGGGTCCTTAACCAGTACCCAGACATTGTTGGACTTATCCCCACGGGAATGCCTACCAACCAAACACACCTCGCCGTTACTCCCGCCTTGGAATCACTACCCTAGCATACTTCAAGACGGGCGGCGGTCCCTCACACACTCTCCGTCATCTCCCTTTTATCACCATACCTCTCACAAGCGATATCGAGTCCTTCTCTTTCCCTAATCATGCTCTCTACTACACCACTTATCCTCCTGGCCCCTCAACATAATCTCCATCATATTTTCCCAATACACCGCCTCTCCCAGTTTCTTCTCCAACTTATTCAGAACTTAGTATTTTCTATACCCGAACTGAATAGTTTTTGTGATATATCAGTTTTTGAAGAAATCCAACATTATTAAATTTACTTATCAATAACTATACTAAAAGTTATAGGAAAATCTACAACAAGGATATTGAAGATGCTCAAAGTGACCACCCTCTACATTGATACAGGCTTGGAGACGGTGCTCTAAAGATCAACTTACATTTCTAAGCATTTACACATTAGCATTTTAAAACGCCTGCCTTATTCTTGCTTTCATTTCGACTGGTATAGTGACAGGTACTTTGTACACCTGCTCTTCAATAAAACCACAGAGAAAAAAATCTTTATCCAAGTCTGGTGATCTTGGTGCCCAAAGAACTGGACCTGCTCGTCCAATCCACCTTTCGGGAAACATATCATTCAGTTGTGCCTGAATGAGGGCATTGTGGTGAGCATGAATATACCACATTTGTTGATGTGTACAGAGGGAAATGTCTCCAATGATTTTTTTTCAAGATCCGAATAAATTTCTCTATTCTAATAAGGTCCTATTACATAGTGAATGATTATACCACCGAATACATTTATAGACCACCTCATCTGACGATATGATGAGGATTCGATGTGGAGTAGTGATGAAAATTGTGCTTATTCACAGTTCCATTTTTATGAAACGTAGCCTTGTCACCAAATAACACGGAGTCGAAAAAATGTCTCTGCACTTATGTTTTTTTAAGTCCCCATCTACAAAACTGTACCCTCCTCTTAAAACTATTACCTCTTAATTCCTGCTGTGATCGAATATGATAATATGATTGGATATGATATTGATTTGTTGACAGAATTATTTGCACTGAGCTGTAACTTATTTCTGTTCTCTTGAGATTGCACGAATGCTCGTATGGGGATTATCAGTAACTGTTAGTAAGACATTCATTGTAGCTTCTTCTGTAATGACAGTTTTAGTTCTTTATGCCTTCCCATACATCACCGATCCAGTACGATTGAATCTTTCTAATAACATTTCAAAAGCAATTTTGTTTGGTTGTCGACGCTCTGGATAACGTTCGTTATAAATTCTCATTGTCAGCAGATAATTTTTTGAGCTCTCACCTAAAATTCACAACGTATTCATCAAGATTTTATGGTGGAAATTAATTTTATCTAAAAAGCTATGACCAATGTAGCAAACGAGTTAGCAGAACGTTTGTTGATATTTCAGAGCCTACTTACTACCAACATAATTACTAACAACGTTAATGATAATAAAGTATAGTTCTAATTAAACTATTTAGAAGAACTACATAAGAAACCTGACCCTTCTGCACGTGTGGTGGTACTGTTATGAACCTTTTAAAACATTTTCCTTCTAACATACTTTTCTAACACGTTAATTGTTGTGAATTACTTTCATTATCTGCTTTTTATTAATTTTTTCATTGAAAATGAAATTTTCAACTATAAAATTGAAATATCACAGTTTGAGTATAGGGAATACTTGATACATTTTGAAATATAGTGAAGTAACTCTCATTTACCGACATAAAATAGAGGGTGATCCATTTGAAAAAAACTGTAAAACCGATGTATTCGATTTTGGGCTCGCACTGTATACGGTCGATTTCATTACGATTTTTAGGAACAAGTGGTCAGAACCTTTCAAATACCTACATTGTATAACCTATTACAACCCCACATCATTGTAATAGCGAAGTCAAACGGGGTTCAATTTTGAGGTGTGTCCCATTTAAAAAATTGTACCTATAATCTTACACGGCCTTCTGGAACACGCTGTTGTGACAAACTTTAAAATTCAAAATTCAAATATCTTTGACGATTTACAATATATTGGACTTTATCGCACTGATGAATCACCCTGTATAACCCTTATGTAAGAAAATTATTGAAAATGTAAAAAATACATACAGAGAAAATTTCCTCGAATGAATTGAGCATCGGGACAGTATAAACTATAGAAATAAAAAATTACGTTCTGCTATATATCACACCAACACAAAATATTGCAAAATTATTCTTCTGGTTTCTTCTTAAATATATATTATCCTCTACTTCATTTGCATCAATGCTGTTCGGCCTGTTTTCACTCGTTGTGTTCCGCAAGTAGTTTTCAAGCCTTCTTAGGCTTGAAAAGGTCTTTTCTGGAGTAGCAGTGGAAACAGGTATAGTAGCCAACATTTGCAACAATGTGTAAATATTTGAATATAGTTTTTGGTCACACTAAGCATCCAAAGCTGATTTTGAAGTAGGTGAGGTGAGAGTCATAGCTGCTTTCCATACTCCAAGTTCTGCTTTGACGACAGATGTACTTTTTTGGGACACTTTAAACCATCTAACGCAAGTAACCAAGTCCCTAGAGACTTAAGGTGAGCACTAAAAGATTATCGAAACGCGATACTGTGTTGTGTTTTAAATAGTATTCAGTTTTAAGTATCGCCAACGGTTTCAAAATTCCCAGCTTAATAATGTGACTTGTCTGGTTGTTATAGTTCCTAAGTAAGTATTAGCTTTGTGACCACTAACGTCTGTAACATTATCTCACTTTTGGAAAAGCTGGTCTCACACCACTGGCTTTTTAAAAAGTCAAGTTAAATAGATTTTATTGTGTGGATTTAATTTTATGTGTTTGCTGTTCTTTTTTATGCAGCCTCTCATCTATTATAGAGTGTGGAAACCACTTATGGAATAAAATTCTTTATGTCATTATTTTAGAAAATTATGAAAAATGCTGAGACACGTCAACTTTTGAATTGAGTTTTGTGCGTTATGTAAACATAAATTTAAATGTACAGGGTGATTCACGCAAGTATGCCATAGTCGGTGTTGTTTTTTTTAATGAAACACCCTGTATATTTGCATATTTTTGAAATCCTCTTAATGAACCGATTCCAACAAACTAAATGATGTATAGTCAATCATGAATAATACGGGGTGAAATTTTAAAATTAATAATTTATTACACTTGAAATATTGGTACTTTTTTAAATTAGCTAAATATGGATTTATGAAAAATCTAAACTAACTAATTATTAGACGTATTTGTATATCGAACAAATCCTGCTACGCCCATGAATTTTATCATGAATACCTAAACATTGCCTAAAAACGCCAATAATTAGACAAAATCGGTAAATAATGTAGATTGTTTTAAATCGGTAAATGATGTAGATTGTTTTCTATTCTGTCAGTTGTTGATGTGTTTACAGTTTATACTGAAAAAGTAAAATCTTTGTCAAACACTTTTTTGACATAACAATGAAATATTTAACTGAGACTCACCGAATTGAGATTTTAATGATGATCGGGTACGGGGATAACTGCAGAAGTCAAGTTGAAGTGGCAAACTTATTTAATCACAGGTATCCCAAATTGCCTAATATTTCACAAAGTACTGTGTCTGAAATTCATGCACAATTCAGAGAACTTGGACATGTCAAACCATTGAAAAGAAAACCACACTTCGTTGAAGATGATGTGAAAGTGGATATTTTGTTGAGTGTCGAAGAGAATCCAACCTCAAGTACACGTCAAATTGCCCGTGAAAATGATGTTAGTCATACAACTGTTCTGAGATGTCTTCATAAAAAAAAACTTCATTCCTACAAATTACCTTTTGCGCAGGAGTTAACAGAAGACGATCCAGATCGTAGAATGGATTTCTGCGGAAGATTGATGAATAAGCTGAACAGAAATGAGATAGCTCTTGGTACCATTCTTTTTTCTGACGAATCAACATTCACATTGAATGGAGAGGTAAACCGACAGAACTGTAGATATTGGTCAGCAGAGAATCCTAATTGGATGCGTGAGACACATACTCAGTATACCCTCAAAAGATGAATGTTTGGGCCTGTATCATAGGCGACCATATTATTGGTCCTATATTCATAGATGGAAATTTGACAGCTGAAAAATATTTAAATATACTTAGGAATGGAGTAATTTCTGCGTTGGCAAACTTATATCCCAACGCAATAGATCCTAGCTTATCGAATGAAAATGTTTGGTTCCAGCAAGACGGGGCAACACCCCATTATGCTTTAATGGTAAGAGCTTAATCTGATGAAATCTTCCCCAATAAATGGATTGGACGAAGAGGTACTATTGAGTGGCCAGCTAGATCGCCAGACCTTACGCCGTTAGATTTTTTTCTGTGAGGTTATCTTAAGAACAAAGTATATGCAACACAACCAACTAGCATTGTAGACCTCAAAGACAGGATAACTACAGAAATACGGAATATTTCACCTCAAACTTTAAACAAAGTTAAGGATGAGTTCTATATGAGACTGTGCTATTGCCAACAACTAGGTGGAGAACATTTTGAGCATTTATTTTAATGTATTAAAATCAAATACATTAGGTATTTTATGTATGTGTTTAATCTGTAAAAATAAAAATTTCATCCTGTATAATTCATAATTGACCATCCATTATTTAGTTTGTTGGAATCGTTTCATCGAGAGGATTTTAAAAATATGCAAATATACAGGGTGTTTCATTAAAAAAAACAACACCGACTATGGCATACTTGCGTGAATCACCCTGTACATTTACATTTATGTTCACTTAACGCACAACTCAATTCAAAAGTTGATGTGTCTCGGCATTTTTTATAATTTTCTAAAATAATGACATAAAGAATTATTTTATTTCATAAATGGTTTCCACACTGTGTAATGTATGTTTATGGATGGATGTTTATTTCCTTGTTAAAATCACTGGACCTGAGAATACTCAATGTATCGTTGAATAATTGTGGGAGATTGAATGAATAGAGTTAAGCGGTACGGTAGAATCAGTGTGCGTATGTTTCTTTTGTTACAAATGTAAGAAAAAGCTCTTATGCCTAGACCTAAAAATATAACAGTAACTTAACTCAGTGAAACTATCAAATTAGATTCGTTTCAAATCATTTCGGGGGACTTGTATAAAACACTTCTCAGGTTATGTATCGATCTTTTGCATTCTATAGTCTAGTAATACTTCTTTTCCAATGTAAATTCCCAAATTTATCCTAACTTGTCTGATAACAAACTAAAGCTACATCCGATTCCCGGCTTAATAGTATTGTATATGCGTGTATTGTTAAAATAATACCCTTCTTGGTGTGCGTCATCGATTGTTAATATCCTTCTATCACATTACGTAGGAAGAAATGGAAAAAAGGCAGGTCTGTGATTAATCCTAATAAAAATATCACAATAATGAACCGTTTGAAGGTTTTACAAACGTTAACCCTAATCTTTGACTTACAAAAATTTGATTGGTTGATGTTTAGATTACGCGCCAGCGTAACCTATCAATCGCGAGGTTAAAATACTATGAAGGCGTAACTTTCGTAGCGGCAATGTGTCTTACGTATTTTTCTACTGTCACACTGACAGTTCTTGTCAGGTGTGTACTTTGTTGCTTACTTTCAAATATCATTTATGAGAAGTGAATATTCATCTTATTGTTATATTTATCTAAATAATACAAAAACATGCCTAGATACACGAAAAAACATCAGCATTTTGAAAGTTCTTAAGTATTTTCAGTTAGAAAAAGAAGCTGGTAATTACTAATTTCATAGCCTTCTCGGCTTTGGCTTAATACGATCCTGATGATTTTATTTATCAAATTTAAGGTCAGCTATATGTCAAAATAGCAAATAAAATAAACGACATGCCGAAAACCCGGTTATACGTCACAAACGATGACGGATACCAAGAAGGATATTATTTCAACTATACTACGACCTTACTGTTCTATGACGTCACCGCACTAGGTAATTTAGAACTGGCGTTTTCACGCGCGCTTAAAAATATTATGAATTTCAAACTCTTTCAACCTATTCAAATTTGGGAATTTGGAAAAATTCTCCGGTTGATGATTTATTAGCTATGTCCAGATTATAATTTCAGTGAAATATAAAAATGTGCAAGATGTCTATTGCCGACACTCGGAAAGTTGTGAAGTCCTTAGATACGCTTATTGAAATAGCTTTATCCCTAAAATTCCGGTTCCTACACTTACCTCTGCTAGAATGTATTACCCTAACAAATCATCCACTTTTAGCTTTCCGTTCACATATCGCTCAGAAGGATTAAACCCTTAAATTTAGCGATAGAACGGTGAAATTGAAAATAAAAAAAAGGGTCGGGCATTTTTTATTTTCAACCCAAAATATTTGTCTTTTCAGCTTATTATATTTTTGCCTCAATAATTGCAGGACAAGAAAAGAACTGGATGTTTTACACATGAATAATATAAGGATTTTAAACACTGACGCACTAATATTGATTTTTAAGGTTATGGGGTCAGCTTATCTGCTTGTACTTTTAGAACAATGTACCGTACGTTAAAGTGATAATTCACTTTTAACCAAATCCCGACATAAGCTTACTAATTTGAATTATTCTTACTGCGTATCATTCTCATTCACTGGAAAACCAAATTCTTCAAGCATTACTAATTTAACATGATTGTAATGGTCAATAGTTAGTCTAAAATTAATTGGAGTCATTAGGTATAATGAAGATGCGAAGACAGAGCTACTAAAAAAATTATCAGCTATGAAAATTTTATTGATAGAAATTTAAAAAGACCAGCATGTGTCAAACTGACTTAAGTATTGAGCTGTTTTAATTTTATTTCTCAAGACGAAAAATATTTGAAACAGGAAGTTACATTAAAATATCTTTCTCCGACAAGATAAAAAATAATTATTGTTGGCTTTTTTATCGCATATATAGTAAAATTTTACCGGTATTCACTTGAAAATGCGGGAAACCGACGATAATCAATGTCATTATCATCTTCAACATCAATCGTTTCTCGCCGTCATCGTCAGCCCAATCGTCTGCCCCCCAAAGGCGGGCCAATCGGGCGCGGTAGCCGGCGGGTTCTTGACCTGTTTCTCCAGCATGTTCGACTATACATGCACACCCATCGCATGTACACATTCCCACAGATTACTACACGTATTTACACCGCATCGTTTTGTCTATATCATTTACCGTCATTTTTTTATTAATTGTCGAACAATTTGATTTATACTGGATATAGAAGTTCATTTTTTGAACTAACACAAACTTAATAATTTGGTATATTTCTGCCACTTTATTTTATGTAACACAAAAAAGACGAATTACGCTGTAATATTCATTGGAAATAGTTATTTATGTGTAAAGTAACCCTTTTTTGAAGAATGGGAAAATTGTCACTTGAGGCAAAAAGGGGACTTTACACACGAGTAGCATAAAATATTTTTTCTACTACCGTGTGTAAAGTACATACTTTAGACACATTTTCGAGTGCGTAAAACTTTATTTTACGCACTAGTGCGTAAAGAGTTTTACTTTACGCACTAGTACGTGAAGAAAAAATTCCAATAGGTATAAGTTGGCGGTGAGTGACTGACATTTCTTTGTGAATTGAATCTGACATTTAAAATTTAAATTGAGATCTTCCGACTATACCTAGAGTAATATAAGCAATTGTATTTTATATTTAGGAATTGAATATTTTTAGAAAACTATGATGTTATTTTAGATTATTATAAAAAGACTCTTCTAAAGAAAAATTTAACTTACTTTACGCACTAGTGCTCAAAGAAAATTACTATTAAACTTTTGTATTTTAATTAAATATTCGCTAGTAGAAAAAATATTGTATGCAATTCGTGTGTAAAGACCTTTTTTTCGACTCATGTGATTGTCGCATTCGCCTGCGGCTCATGCAAAAAAAGGCTACTTTACACACTAGTTACATAAATAACTATTTTCTACTGCCGTAAGTTTTATCAAAATTTTGATAGAGATTGAATATAATAATATACTTTACACACTAGTGCGTAAAGTGGATAGAGTGAAATGATCAGAATATAATAATAGTTTTCAGAATATTTCCACTTCATTCTTTTGTCCAAACAGTGTTTGAAGAGTTAATCGGCGATTAATTCGTCAATTGTGATGTACCGTTCATTAAACATGGTTTAACATTACGTAGTTGAGAATCTTCCATTTTCAAAAAAAATAACCTAAATAACCAAATTATATTCTTCTCGTTTTATAGAATTGCTTGCAGAACGCAAACTGTTACCTTACGTTACGTTACGGAATCTATAATAAATCAGGGGTCAAACGTTACTTTTTGCAAGATGAAGCGAATGATTAGTATTTATAGCCCCACTTCTATACTTTGGTAAGTTTATCTGAAACCGTGAAAGGAATGCAGTCGAAAACATTCGACATTGCCACATTTAACTATGAAAAAACTGAAGTGCTTACTATGTAGTGATAATAGTTAGAAAAGGGTCTTTTCATTATGAACAATATCAAAAATATGATTAAACCTTAATTTTATAACGTACTTGTCTCCTTGGATTTATTCTATTAACATTATTTTTTCAATTTATGAATATTTCAAGATGAACACTTTTCCAAATATGTTATGGGCTTTTTAAAGCTCTGGCAGCGTTGTACGAAAACCATAATGACCACACCCTCCGAATTACATAATTGGTGATTTGTATCGACCAGCTGACTTCTTATTGGCAAGCGCGTGCGTGAGATCTTCCCTCTCACTTCGTCAGTTAACTGATATTAATTTATCCAGTGGCGTTGGTATTGTCAGTTACCTTTGTATTTCCAGTTTTACTTGGTAAAATAGGTACTGTACGCCATTTGTACGTTTGACAGATAGGCGCCATGTTATGGGAAAACCTCGCCTCTTACCGATCCCGTATAGCTTCAGATAAACTTGCCAAACTATACTTTCCAAGTTCTTTTGTCACGGTTCCAATTTACATTCTATACCTAATTAATTTTTCAAAAAATTGATTTTGTGGAGATTGGCTATATGTTTTTGGAGGACGACCTATATATTCTTAATATTATAGACTTTGGATTTCCTCGATAAATCTATGAGAGAAAAGCGATTTCGAGAACTAGATAATCTAACGTTTTTCAGAGGTTTTCGATCAAAAAATGTTACAGCTTTTCATTTGTTGAGGTTAATCGTAGCTGAGCTGCAATATTAGTATATTAAAGTATAAGTGGATATTAAGGTCTTTAAAACACGCGCAATTTTTCGAGCACGACGGCGAAGCAAGTGTTTTAAAGACCAGTTATCCACGAATACTTTACGCTATTTTTTTTATTGGTGCACTTTGAAATTATAAATACTGGTCTATAACTACTACAACAACAAGAAATGGAAATCATAGATGGAAATAAGAACTAAATGTCAAATGGTTGAATTCGTGATGTATATGATGTATGCCTTGCGTTGTCATGGAAATGAGAAAAACATAAACTAATTTGTATTGCGATGGGAGCTCAACCTTATTGAGTTCTGTGAATGTCAATAGTATTAATTTAAATACCATTTCCTAAGATTTGAAAAATCGAAATATTAATACTTCAAACAATACCAACGGCACTTTCAATTTTAATTTATAAATTTGACATTGTTAAATATTCGAAAAAAAGTTTTGACGTTACAAACTACTCCTGTCAGATCAATAATAAAAAAATTGTCATTTGGACATGAATAAGACCATAGATTTAGACTTCCTTCCTTCCATATGCCATCGAATATGCATATAATATAGCCAAAATGTCTAGGTGTGCTTACCTATAATATGGTTTTGTAAATTGTATTATTTTCCCATCAGCTTCGTTCAAATAAAATCGAATCCTCGACATGGGAAATTTGTTCCCTACTTCCTGAACCATGCATACTTTCTAGCATATACTTTTTCTTCAGCTTCAATATCACTATTAGGGCCGGTTTTACAAGAGAGATTTATACTAGGTATAGTTATTCTGGGTATAAAGTTATACCAGAATTTATACCTAGTTTAAAACTAGTTGGTTTCACGATGCTTTTTTACACCTAGTATAAATCTCTCTTGTAAAACCGGCCCTTAGTATCGTCTATTTCGTTAAGCCATTGAGCTGCTATATCTTCGAAATCTGGGTCATTAAAGCAAATACTTGTGCGGTGACTGGCCATGATGATTTTCAACTTTTGTTGACTGACATAGAGTCTGGGAGACTCCGAGATGCTCTTAAGTCAAGATATAACAATCTGGTACAATTATTGATTTACCATCGCAAAGAACACTACATACTAGGAAGCTACTGAGAGCGGTAACTCCCCAAAAAATTTGTGGGAGTCGAACCATAAAATGTCCAACGCAGATTCTCTCAGACTTCGTGTCATTAGTACTAGTTAGTAGTTAAGGGTTGGAATTATTTCGATATTGACATTATCATCGTCTGAATAACAGAAGTTACATTTGATGTGATGCCTACCGGATGTTTAATATTTTTGCTAGGCAGTTGGTTTCATTTATGGGAGAAATATGAGTAGATCTCACAAAGTAAGGGTCCAAGCAGTAAATTGAAATTTTGATTTGTTTTTCCAGTGTAATGAGCATTTGTTATCCCATTAGTTTAACAGAGCGGTAGAAAAACTTCCTGATTCACGACTAATGGACTTCATGCACACCTACCGGTCTTTGCAGAAACAACAATAGTACAAAACACTCCGCCACTACCTACTCTAGCTCCAAAAGCTCGTACGAGGTAACCAAACTATTGACTCATCGACTAGATAGTCCTAGCGCATCTGCAGCAAGGAAAATATACACCCCAGGGGTGTGATTTTCGAGTTCACACGAATATTTTGCGTGTACGGTTATTTCCACATGAATTTTTTCGTATACGGTGCTAAATGTGTATTTTTCAACACCATTCGAATAAACGTTCGTACACGAAGAATAAAGCAGCTGGCAGCACCGCATAATCGTATGGTCTTGTCACTTGTGACATTTGAGAAGCAAAGAATATACCTTATCTATGCAGTTCTAATAGTTCTATGCAAAGAATATACCAACTACTGTATCAAGTGTATAGTGAGCACAAACCGGCTTTTGATATTATTTATTTAGCATTTTTCCTTTATTATTGTTTGTTGTTAAAAAATAGGAGATTCAAGTTCCAGTGCTGCTCTTAATAAAAAATGTGACAATATTTCTGAATATTCCTCAAAAGGTCAATAAATGGGTTAAAGATCCTAGGAGGACTATCTGCTAACTCTTCCGCTTCTTGTATAGCGTTAATGAAGTTTGAATGAATTGAATCACCAAAACCTGACATATTATAACTGATTATAGGGTCAATTCTATGAGAAGTGGTTAAAAATTGACGGTACGCCGTTATGTTCGACAAAGCTTTCGCTATTATAAATGTTTTAATATATACCTACCTAGTCAAGATTATGATTCAAGTTTCAACATGTATGGTATCCAATAAAGAGTTTTCCGTTAATACTTTAAAGCTTAATATGCATACAGACTTGCAAAAATGGGTTAGCAGATTGTCTTATTTTTAACTGTGCGTTAAAATTTAACATTTGCTTATAGAATTGCTCCTTATATCATGTATTATTCAAATTAATGACATACCAAACACAAATAATTTCAATCTAGGCTATGTGAATTTACACTTTCCGTACAGGAAATAGTATAATTATGATACAAGTGTATCTAAGCACGCACGACGAGTTTGGAAGCACGAGGCAAAGCTGCCTTTTAACGGAGTAGTGCTTAAAAGGCGCTCATACACGTGTATCATACGCTGTTTTCTATTATACCTGCACCGCAGTCTGGAAAATACTCAGATTATGATTTTATAAAAACGGAATTGAAATTCCTTTTTCACAATAATTATTCATGGCATTATCCTTTTTTTAAAGTTTCCTTGGCAACATCATTAACCCGAGAAACGCAAAGTCTAAATGTCATGACTTTAATTATTGATCTGACATGAGTACTTTGTTATGTCAAATAGAACAATAATTTGCATGTGAAATGTGTGTTGATGAATGTTAATACAATAATCGAAAACGAGGATAGGTCATCTGTGATTAGATTGTTAGCCGAACAAGCTGAAGGGAGGTTTTTCCCCGAGAAATCCAAGGAAGCGTATCTAAAGAAATACGAAAAATTTACGAAATGGATGTTCACAACCAACCAGACGGTGATCGATGAAACCTTAATGCTTGCGTATATGAACAAAATGGTAGGTAGCAATTTATTATTGAAAATAGCAATCATTTAACGAAGTTTCATTATAGTCAAGTCTTTACAAGTCGTCATCATTGTGGTGCATTCACTCCAAACTGCAAACGATGCTGCGAATCAAACACGGGATGAACATTGCTTCTTTTCATAAACTACGATACCTTTTTATTTTTGATGGTTTGTATTGAATTGACAGTTTTCACAAAATGATGACAGTATAATATTTTTTATTGTTACCAAGGTGACTTTATAGAGCACATGTGCTTTAATCGGCCTTTTAAGCACGCTTCTGCGTTTTTTCATCAGCGAATATGATGCAGGTATAATAAAAACATTTATTCGAATGGAATAAACCCACTTAAAACAAGCCATACGAAAGTGTTCGTATACGATTACCGATTCCCGAAAGGTTTCGAAATCTCACCCCTGGGCCCTGTTTCTCGAAAGTATTAGTTTACTAGTTTATAAGTTAAAAGCTATCAGTGTAAAAACTAATAGTACTGCTAAATTGCGTTTCTCTATTTATTTTTCATGAGTCGTAAATCAAGTAGCTATTTTTATGAGTTTACGAGTGTCAAACAAAAATTGGATGTCAAAGTTCAAATAAACTCTGTAAAACAAACTTTAATTGCCGAAATGGTGGAAAAGAATGAAGATGCTAAAGTGGCACTAGATTATAAAATTTTTGTGCTGGCATTCTAAATCTTCCATTAAATTGATACGTTTCTTCCATTATTTCATAATTATTCCTTCCTCTATATATTTTGGCGTTTCTCACAAGAACTCCATGTTCGTCATCTGAACTCTCAGAAGAGGACATTTCTACAGATGTACGACTTGCTGGTGGGGAAATTTTAAAGCGTTAACAGTTACAGATAGTTGTATTTATAAGTGTCACCGGACTTATAGAAAAGTCACTCATAATAATACTAACTTTTATTAGTTGACAGGTTTGAGAAAAAAAAATTTATTATAACTAGACTGCTGTACTCATAAAATATTCTACCAACTATTAAAATAGGTTGTCAGTTTCGAGAAACGCCGTCTATTGAAAATCACTGATATTTTTAGCTCCCCAACTATTATTAATAGTTATGAGTGCTTTAAGAAACAGGCCCCTGATTTCAGTTTAACAACTGCCCAACAAATTAATCCAGGCTAATAGCTCCAGGCTTAAAATCCTATGAAACTTGAGAATTAGGAAATTGTATAAAATCTAGTCATATCGTTAAAATCTACTAATAAAAATGTAGATATATACAGAAAATGAATAATATAGTAGCGAATAAAAAAAGCTGGAGACGTGGAAAGGAGCAGAGAAAACTGTGAATGGAAAAGAGAATTGCGTGCGTATATATTATCCAAAAAGCTTATCGAATATTACAAGCATATAACGATGGCTATTATTCAGGAAGGTGCTATCACAACTGAGTGGATATTATCAATTATTATGCGATTTTGTCAATCAGCATTAAATACCTGAGACTCAGTTCTTGGAAATCGGTGAGTAGAATAACGTAAGGAAAGGATACGTAGTTTTATCAAGGAAAGATAAATGGTATTCCTGAACGTCATTCTATCGAACGTCAATAGAAGGATCCCTTATGCTTGTGGTGGACCACCTAACCACCTAACCATCTAACCATCTAACCACCTAACCACCTAACCACCTAACCACCTAACCACCTAACCA
>CAJUYH010000159.1:0-56716 GCA_910591685.1 Galerucella tenella | reverse complement strand
CCACCTAACCACCTAACCACCTAACCACCTAACCACCTAACCACCTAGCCTAACCTAACCACCAGCCTAACTTTTTTATACTATAAGAAATCATGGTGAATGTTTTTCCATCAGTATATTATGGCATATTAATTAGTAACACTGGATTGTTATTTTTCATTATAATAATATAACAATAATTGTATTAACCTACGACCCCCCCTGTAATCAATCAATAACACACAGTTGGTATCAATGTAATGACGTCTATTACGCACTGTAAAAAAAACGCACAGCTGTAAAGTAAATCGCACGGCTTCCCTAGCAACATCTTAGCAACTGTCAATAGACGTCGCCATTTTATTCAAAATTTACTATTTGAAAACATTCGATATGGCCACGTTTAACTGTGAAAAGCCCCAAGGGCTAAGTATATGTATTGATTATAATTGAAAAATGGACTTTTGATTATTAACAATATATTAATAATGATTAAACGTTGGTTCTTTAATGTGCTTCTTTCATTGGTAATAGAGTGATAGAGATGGAGTTTACCAAGCACCTCTTATTATGTAACTGTTATTTCTCATACTTCTTATAAAAAATACAAGTACAAGTAGGTCGTAGGTAAAGTCAAGTACGTAACTCGTGTTGTAAAGCATTTTACGCACTCACGGAATTACTTTTCCATTCGTGCGTAAAATGCTACTTACCACACACGTTACGTAATATACTATTGTAAACGATTGAAAATGTCGAATCAAAAACTGATGATAATTCTTATGACAGATTTAATTGTTTCCATGAAAAATTCAGTTTCATGATTGGTCAAGAAATTTGGTATCGCTGTGGCTTTGTTTCCTGTTTCCTAATTATGATCTTGAGAGAACAGAAGTAGAGTTGAATAGATAAATGATCCCCGGGGAACGTTACATTTTATTGCAGTCAAGTATGGATGTACTAGTTTATCAAATTTAGGAAGGGATTATTAATAGCATATATAGTTTTTTCCACTTCTATACTTTAAGTTGTTAATGAATTACTAATTTTCAGTTCCATAATGATGCTCATTATAACACTGGTTTCCATTATAAAACTGAAAAATTGACCAATGGAAATCTAGATTTTCAAATACCCAAGTAGGCAGACCCAATTTTTTCTGTAGAATGTTTGACAGTGTTTTATGACAGTTTAAATCTTTTGCGTTAGTTTTTAAAAGAAATGTCGACCAACAGACCAAAAATACTTAATGACCAAGGCAAATACATATTTAAACTTATTATTTTTGTTTACAATAATTTATGACCAATATTTTATAACAGTAACATACTCATACGCTTTATGCTAAATTAAACCATGTGGTCCCGTGGCGCAGTGGACTGTACATTCCGGGTTTCAGTCCCGGGCAGTACATTTTTTTATATATTTTTTTTAAATCGAATTTCTTCGTAGAATAAATAGTGTATGCCACTCTCATATGATGGTTATTGATATACTCGCATTAACCATACGAAGCACGCCTCGTATCCCGGTTAATGCTTGTGTATTAATAACCATCATGATCGTTGCATAAGATACTATTTTCGACCTTACCGCCAATACATTTAACCCTTTCACTGCTAAATTCTTAAAAATAAGTCGTGCCACCAGTGCGCAATTATTTAGTGCTTGCGAATAAATCCGTCTGGAGCAGCACGTGCACGGAAAAACCATATTTTCAAACACGGTAATTCGTCACCAAACTGCTCCAAACGCATATGTCCGCAAACGCTATAAAAATATAGAAATCGAAATATAACATTTACCTATTATACTTGTAAATATAAACATTATAAAGCATTTATCAGGAAACTTAATAGTATATTACGTAACGTGTGTGGTAAGGAGCATTTTACGCACGAATGGAAACGAGTGCGTAATTCCGTGAGTGCGTAAAATGCTTTACAACACGAGTTACGTACTATACTTCACCTACGACCTACTTGTACTTGTATTTTTTATAAGAAGCATAAGAAATAACAGTTACATAATTAGAGGTGCTTGGTAAACTCCATCTCTATTACTCTATTACCAATAAAAGAAGCACATTAAAGATTAAAGAACTAACGTTTAATCATTATTGATATATTGTTGATAATCGAACGTCCATTTTTCAATTATAATCAATACATATACATAGCCCTTTGGGCTTTTTATAGTTAAACGTGGCCATATCGAATGTTTTTAAATAGTAAATTTTAATAAAATGGAGACGTGTATTGACAGTCGCTATAAGATGTTGCTAGGGAAGCCGTGCGATTTACTTTACAGCTGTGCGTTTTTTTTACAGTGCGTAATAGACGTCATTACATTGATACCGACTGTGTGTTATTGACTGATTACAGGGGGGGTCGTAGGTAAAGTATAGTACGTAACTCGTGTTTTAAAGCATTTCACGCACTCACGGAAATACGCACTCGCCGCTACGCGGCATCGTGCGTAACTTTTCCATTCGTGCGTAAAATGCTCCTTACCACACACGTTACGTAATATACTATTACAGTGTGCTACCGCTTGAAGCAGGGAGAGATAACCAAATAACACCTAAATCTGGTGACGGGTCCCCAGTGCTCAAAGGAGCGGGTGAACATACAACACGGCTCCTTCAGCTGCGCATGACTCAAGACTTTGCCAAATTTAGTAGTAACATAACAATATTGAAATAAATATGTACATATCAAAAATATAAAACTGAAAAAAAAACAAGAAAACCCAGGCCCAAACCCGGTTGATCAATGTGTAACCATGTATGGAAATATCAGAAAATGAGAAATAAAAAACAAAAAAAAAACAAATAACCCAGCACCTAACCGGGTTTCGAACCTACGACCTCTGAGTTGTAAGCTCAATACCCTAACAACTACGCTAATCAGCTCACATTCAGTCACATCGAATAGAAGGTTAAAGGCTGCTTGGACGCATGCGCACCTCAACTACTAAATTTGACCGTGGTGGGTGGAGCCGTGTTGTATGTTTACCCGCTCCTGTGCTCAAAACGTGTGAAATGAAGTCACGTGTTTGGTCTTTATTGGCCGAATCGTTGTCTGATATTTGTTGTAAGCGTCATACGATAACGGAAATAATCAATTTCAGTACATAACATAAAAATAAATGCTTGCGTATATAAACGTCTCGCGCACTGAGGGTATGGAAAAAATTTGCGAATATATCAGGCTTGAGCAGCGAAAGGGTTAAGGATACTATTTATTCTGCTTCTCCTATTTTTGGCGGAGTAACATTCATTTCAGTCCAAACCAATGGTTCAATGAAACTCAAAGTCCAAACCACAGAAAATTCAATAAAAGTTCCTCAAAGGACACTTATGATGCGCTACTAGTTTCGGTACAATATTACCATCATCAGGCTACAATATAAAGAAATGGTATACTTAATACATGGAGACATTACAAGATTCTGTCAAAATTACTTCAACAAGAGTAATAGATATAAAATGAATGTGAAAGATAATATTATAATTAATAATACAAAATTGAGAATATTGTATTATTAATTATAATATTATCTTTCACACTCATTTTATATCTATTACTCTTGTTCAAGTAATTTTGACAGAATCTTGTAAGATCTTCATGTATCAAAGGTCTGTTCTCACAAGCATCACGGACAGTCTTTGACAATCCGGATTCGGCGCAGAGACCCTAAAGTGTTCTCGGGAGAACGTTTTAGGGCCGAATCCGGATTGTCAAAGACTGTCTGTGATGCTTGTGAGAACAGACCTTAAGTATATCATTTCTTTATATTGTAGCCTGATGATGGTAATATTGTACCGAGACTAGTAGCGCATCATAAGTGTCCTTTGAGGAACTTCTATTAAGCTTTCTCTGATTTGGACTTTGAGTTTTATTGAACCATTGGTTTGGATTTCATACAACCACATTTGAGATATGCATGAGCTCTTGGAGTTAAATTCATTTCAGTGTCTGATTCGCTTTCCATGTTATATTTTCTGGTATTCCTAATTGAAGCTCAGTATAAAAATTGAAATTCTTGTTATCAGGTATAAATCACTTAAAATGTCACTTTCTTAGTTTTAATATCATCATACGCTCTATTATGCTTAATTAATGGATTAGTATGTCTCCGTAAAGTGGACTGGTTTAGACGTTTGAAATGAAGACTTGTGGTCACAGTGATAATCTAATATTCTGGCATTTGTGTATAAATAACCTACAATAAAGGTCCTTTTTATCCGTGTGACCCGTTCATTATCCACTCATATTATTCACTGATAGATAATTAACGTCATTCTACCTGAATAAGCACACATACAATGTAAACATTATCAAATACTCGTGAACAAAATCATTTTCACATTAGGTCGAGGATGATATCGCTAGACTTTGATGATATTTTAGGAATCACAGTTACTTTTGTGATCGTCTCTGCAAGCCCTCATTCCTTAGAATCCGGCTCCAGGTGTTATAGTGTTAAAAGCATGAGCTATCTTCTCACTTCTGTGAAATTGTGGGTGACCTTTTCTGTATGTATACAAACCCTGAAAAAGGTAGGTATTGTATGGTATAATTTGAAGAATATTATGACATTCCAGGTCAGCGAATTTTCAATTAACATTCGATATTTTGTGGCACATGATTCAAATTATTTTCTCCACGCCGATTGATGTACTTTTAAAACATGTGTTAAGAGAATCAGATGGTTTCATGATAATGGATACTGATTTGTTGAAAACTTTATTTCCTAATCTACTAACAATATGTAATATCAACCTTGACGATACTGACATGAGTGTCGTAATGAGACTCATTACGACACTGGAACATAAACATGATCAGAGTTTATGATTAATTTATTGAATGTTCTTTCAAAAATATCATGGATTTCCTTGTCTTGTAACAATCATTTTGTCGCTTTAAAAATGCTACCAGCTGTAAGTAATCACTTATATCCACATTACTCTTCATCCAAATAGTTGTTCTGAGCATACTATAGTGTCTCCATAGCAAAGACGGCTTTTATTTTTCAGCTTTACCAGCAAATTAGCTCATAAAATTGTCGCTGCTTATATTAATTTTCATGTCTCTGGCGGGACTTGGCAGGTATTGATGTTTGTATTGCAGCATTTGCTAATTTTTTTATATCTTTATCGATACTCTCAGGATCTGAACTGATGTCGATAGCATCCATGACGAAGTAACTAACTGCTATTGACGCGTTCTATTTTAACAATTAGCATAATCACAACAATAAAAAAACATGGTATCCAAATCCTTACAAAATTGATTGTTGCATTTTTCTAGTAAATATTTAGATTTATTGATGGTAGGTTGAATTTTGTACAATATTTCTATCGTAAATTTATACCACGATAATTTAGGAGTTATCAAACTCGGCCTAATGGCCTCGTTTGACAAATGTTCCATCTCATATCGTAATATAAATTTACGATACAAATATTATACAATCTGTATCTGTATCTGTAGAGTGGGGAGGGTGAGTGTGTAGGCTCACAGCACTTAGGCCACATGTGACCCATTGCACATCCTCCCGAGGAGCTGTCCTCCTAGGTCATTGTCCATCCTGTCCTTCTCAGGAAGGTGGTCAGGTCACTAGGAGACATCTCCTTTATATCGGCAGGTGTAGGCCAAGACTCACCGAACACACACTCTCTTATTGACGATAACTCCGGACACTCGCATAAGACATGCCTGACAGTTTCATCTTCCTGTTCACACATCCTGCATAGAGGTGTGTCCACTAACCCCATAGTACCATATTTAACCTACCATCAATAATTCTAAATATCTACTATATAGACACTTATATCCCAAATATCCATTATTTCACCAAATACCTCTGTCACGATGACATTTGGTTTACATTCCAGCAAGGTTCCCACACTATTAATTACTATACCTACGTGTAACTGCATGTCAATAGTGTATAAATAGGAATGGCCCAAGTAACGGCACTAAATCATTTGTATACAGATTAGATGGTTCTACGTGAATATAAATGTTATTTTTAGTTAAAATAGGACCTGAAAATACATTTTTGAAACGAAATAAATTCAATATTTCATTTGGAGACATTCACAGCCTCGATAATTAAACAACAAGGAATAACTCGTTAAGATATATGTAAATTGGAAACAAAAATATTCAAAAGATATCATTACACTTTCTCCGATCATGGAGGTGAAGCCGATAACGACATCTCGTTCCACGGTTTAAACTTTTTTGGTTGAAAAATGAATGATAATCAAAAAATTTACACCGATGTTACTGTGTTCACAAGAGTAAAGTATAGATATAGTTTTATCTTTTCACTCCTGAATTTAAATTTTCTACTATTTAACAAACAATATTATGTAAAACTGTGATTATTAATAGGGTGTTCTTTTGCACGATCGGTCTTTTCTTTTAATTTACCAACATTGTTACCATAGAAGTAGGTTGTAAATACGATCCTAGGGCACTAAGTAACTTACTTACGGCACTCGGGCCTTTTATAAGTTAAAATTTGGGATTTTTGCGAAATTAAAAAAATAGCGTTAAACCATATAGCATAGAGAGATTTTAAGCCACTTATTTGATCAACGTTATACGTTATCGGTTATTTTGCTCATGCGCAATAGTAAAAAAATAACCGATCACCTTAATAAGCGATAACGTACTCCGTTATTTACGTCGAAATAAACGATACTTTATTAAGCGGTAAGGTTCTAACATAATTGCAAAGTGTATTATGTTTATTTCGTTGAATAAAATAAAAAATGTAATAAAACTATGCACAAATGATTTTAAATAATATATTTCAATACTTAATTATATTCTGGCTCTCAAAATGTAACTACTATATACATTTTTGAACGTTTTAATTGTCAACGCCGATTTTTAACGTCAATTTTGCAGTTTGCTGAAAATTTCGTGAAGAATAGCGCCCCTTATTATTAAGTTCTTATATTAGACCTTGATAATTTCGACGTCAAATTATATTTTTTATATTATCCATAGTTAATGTCATGGATTATTATAATGTATACAAATCAAATCAAGCAAACAGAAAATTTGAGGTTAGTTACACCAAATAAAATAACGTTTAACGTGTAACGTCGTTCACAGGTTATGGCTTCAAAAACTAAAATAATTAAAAATGTTATCAGCTATTCTAGAAAGACTGCGCATGCTCAGTTAAACGTTTAGCGTGTAACGTGTGTCAAAATTTATGTGGCTTAAAATCTCTCTAATCAAAATAAACACATGAATTTAACAATAAATTAATACATATTAAAATTAATAGAAAGGTTTAAAAAGCATAATTATTTAGAATGGAAGGCATTTCACTTTGATGGTGATGTTCTTCTTTTTCTATGTTATTGGAAATCAACGGAGCTTCACTTGGTATGGAACTACTTTGAGCAGCTAACGTTGGAGCTGGCATTTCTTCAATATTTATATATGGACATCGTTATTATGTAGTTTGATTAGCAAATTACACTTTATTCCATATTTCCAACATACTTTGATGATAACAATGCTGGTAAATTAAAAAAAAACCGATAGTGCAAAAAATAGCGTAAGATATACGGGCCGGGTGTTCCCTTACAGCTTACGGGTCTGGTAACAGGTGACGTAATAGTGATAGATGACGTCACCGTGCCACTCTGGCCAATAATTTTAAATAGGACCTTATGGCAAGTGATATCTCGTTTGAAAGACATTGACATTGGCTACATAGCCATATTAGTTTTGTTTGGGTTTAAACTAATTTCAACGGATAAATTGAATAAATACCAAAATTATTGGAATTACTTTTTAAAATTCAATTAATCAAATATCAACAATGGATTCTTATAGCAAGTATTTGAAATGTGCTCCGTCTACTTCCTGACAGTAATACATCCTATTAGTAAACTCTTGTCGTACTCGTTCGAACGTGTCAGCTGAAATTACATTGCATTTTTCAATAATTCTTTCTTTCAAAACGCCTATGCTATCTGGTGCCATAGTATAAACCTTGGATTTCAAGTACCCCCATAGAAAAAAATCTAATGGTGTCAGATCTGGTGACCGAGGTGGCCATTCTATAGGACCTCACCGGCCGATCCATCTACCTCGATATTCTTCATCCAGGTAACGTCTTACTGCACCATTATAATGTGCAGGAGCACCATCTTGTTGAAATGATATTTCCAGATGGCCGAATTCATCTGGATTATCTTCCAGAATTTCAAGAATTAAGGGCTCAATTGCATTTTGTAACATCTCCAGATACACTTCACCGCCTAAATTTGAATTTAAGAAAACAGGACCAAGTATGTGGTTTCCCGAAATACCTGCCCAATCATTGACTTTTTCTGGAGATTGGGTATATCGTTCACGAAAGGTGTGAGGATTTGTGTCACTCCAATACCTTACATTTTGTATACTCACATTTCCATTAAGGCAAAAGGTACTTTCGTCCCCAAAACAAATTGTTTTTGTGTAATGTGGGTTTTGTCTAATTTTATTTTCCATACATTCACAGAATTCGAGTCTTCTGTCGGGGTCGTCATCCGAAAGGTGGTGCACCATTTTTAGATTGTATGGATGAAATTTATTTTTAGTCAACACTCTCTGTACTGTACTTTTACTTACTTCACAGATAGACGCAACTTCAGTTGAAGAGGAAGTAGGGTTTACTACCATTTCAGCAACTATATCAATTTTTTTATCTCACTGAATGTTGGTCGACCAGATCGTTTGGCATCTTGAACACTACCTGTTACTTCAAACTTGTGAAGAAGCTCCCTCAAATAAGTTCTCGAGATAGGGAAAACTGGGTATCTTTCATTAAATAGACATTCCGCTTCATGAGGATTCTTTCGATATTCGGCTTGAGTACGTACCATTTTGCCTATGTAAACTCTTAAACGTCTTGTTGAACAATATTAAAATCAAATATTTAAGCTATTTAGAAAAACTTTGCAAAACAACAAATACTATTAAATTAAAAACGTCAATTTTTTTGACAACTAACCAGAGGCGGACTGGAAAATCTCCAATATTTAAATGTGAAATAATAATTTTGGTATTTATTTAATTTATCCGTCAAAATTAGTTTAAACCCAAACAAAATTAATAATGCCTTTCAAACGAGATATCACTTGCCATAAGGTCCTATTCAAAATTATTGGCCAGAGTGGCACTGTGACGTCATCTATTAATATTACGTCACCTGTTACCATTCGTAGAGAAGCTTACAACACTTTATTTCCACCATACAAATTTTATTAATGTAAGTGTAGCCGTTCAAAAGATACGAGGGGGGAGGGGACTTTTGAATAGCACTGTATATTAATTGGTTGTTTTTACATGGAATCGGCAGCTCCGGCAGGTTCCGCTGATAGCTGAATTTCCTGCAACAAAGGTTGGATAGATCATTAAAGTACCTCCACAGCACAGTTTCGTTAAATGTTTTCTACGGCTACGCCACTTCAAAAATTGGTTGTATTCTGTGTCGTATGAGTCTCGGGGTTCTCTCGGTAACTCTAGCAACTAGCAACTAAAACGCAGACAATAATATTGTTAAGATAATGTCGCAGGTAACAATAAAAAGTTGGTGAGTCACGGTGAATAAAAAAAATTATTCAAATCGAACTGGTATGACTTAAGTTTGAATGCGTTGCGGGTACTAGCAGATATATACTTTCAGCCAGAGGCCCTTTGCGTTGCAAGTCCACCGAATGATAATTAATGATTATTATTCGGTGGTAAGACTGTCGCCTTCAAGGCATAATCATCTACTCAGTACCCTTGATACATAATAGATATTCACTATATAAGTGTCGTAAAGATTCATATTACGAAATGAAATGGGAAATTTGTCAAACGAGGCCGTCATTGAATATCGTTATATGAATTTACGATACGAATATAGTACAAAATTTTACCTACTACCAATAATATCAATTATTCAGGTACTCAAAATTAGTCAATATTCCTGAAATTAATGATATTAGAATCATGTAACAAGCAAGCGTTGCGCTCATTGTTGATTTATTTTGCGAACTGTCAATTTTGATGCGTTCACTTCAGTTTGGTAAAATGGGCTTGTTATCAGTAGTAATAATCCAAGGACATTGATAATTGTTCGAAAAAATTTTATGGCAGATTTCGGAAGCTTGTTGCTTGGAAACAGACCGACGCCGTAGGCGGAGGTCTGTTGCCTACAAGCAACAAGCTTGAGATAGTTGTCATAAAATTTTTGAGTATTTACCAATGTCCGAGGGTTATTCGGAGAGAAAATTTCTTACCAATTATAGAATTACAACCAAATCGTGACATTTCCAAATATGTGACCATAGCAACGTGAAAACAGCCCATGGTCTGTTATCAGTGTAATGTTGACATGATTTGGTGAAATTGTTCATATGATAAAAAATAAGGAAATTTTATTGGTTATTGGAGCTGTCAAAAAATTTTCAATGAAATATTTTAACGATTTTTTTCACGTTATTTTGTGAAACTGATTCATCTAAATAACAGGAAACATTTTCAGCTCTTGAACTTTCCCCACTACTTAGATATTAGAGGTTGAAAATGGAGTTTCCTTAAAAAGCGACAGAACCGACTGTGACCTCACACTGCATATTGTGATCATCTGTTATTCGGCAGTACACCTCTGTGTTTCACATAAGAATGCTGGTTCCAGCTGCAATATCTTTGAATTTTAAAAGTGTTTGTGGTTTTTGGTATTAAAGATGTATTCAGTAGATACTGGATTTATTAAAGCAGATTCTTCAAATTCATCTGAAGTCGATATCTTCTTTGGTAAAAACAAAGACTTTACACTTGGTTTTTGAATCGGAATTTCGAAACAATCTATTATACATTGTACATTTTCATATCTGCGTCTGAATTGAATAGGAAGTCCTTTCTTAACTTCAGATAGGGACATCCATTGCACAATTGGGTAAAGGTAACCGGCTAATAACGGTATGGTTATTTGTATAATGCTACATACTCTGGAAAGTGGCACACCAAAATCGTCTGTTGATATCCTATAAGGTAAATTCAGTTTGATATTTTTTATTGTTTAAAGGATATCAAGCTTACCCAGCTCAAATTTCTAAGTTAACAAGTTCACAAAAAATAATTGATGACTCTGAACTCCCAAATGAAGCTTTGGATATTTTTCTATCGAATAAAATGTTCTATGTTGTATTTTTTTTGACTTATTAGTATCTAAATGAAATGATTTATTCGGATCTGACGAAGTAAATGTGGAAGAAGAACTGCTAGTGAATATTGAAAACTGTTCGTTAATGGGTTTCCCGTCTTTTTCCATTCGCGATTTCTTTGGGACAATCTCATTGCAGTTTATCTTTTAAGCCATTTTTTATATAGAAAACCCCTCGCCTTCGCATTGCATCACCTTGGATCGTACATAAGCCTTAATGCAAGCCTGGACCCCTATTTCCCAAGATATAGGCTCCATTCTTGTGATATTCATTTGATTTCCTTACTCTACTTGATTATCTTCAGAGGTTCTATTTTCTGAGTTTAACAATATCCCAATGACAGATTGCTGTGCACTAGTTTGTGAAAACCGTGACCGTGGCTTTGAACTATGCGTTGTAACTCTATTTTTTTGACTTAAGACTTCTCGGTACTACTCCAGGTTTTGGTTTAACTTTTCCACCGTTCATTGCTTTAATGTACATATATTTTTCTGGTGCATTCTTGGGTGAGGACAGTAGAGGGAGCCAAACAGTATTTATTCACCACTTTTTTCCTCGCTCATTATACAATAAAATAACGAAACAGTACAGAAAACAGTCGTTTTGGTGTTTTGTTTCTTACACAACACGATAGGTACTTACAATATACACAGTACACACCACCTCTCCACTCGCTGCGTTTCAAACAAACGTTAGGTATAGCATATGCAGTGTGACGTCACAGGTAACCACGCCCCGTTTTCGTTCAATTCAATTTCTTCAATCAATTTGAGGGTTTAAACGTTTGCGGAAAAGACTAAAATTTTGGGAATCTGTTTAAAATGAGTTTTAGTTTCTATTATTGAGATAAAATTTTTTTCTTGAACAAGCCCCGACATGAGTTCCGACTATGAAAGTGTGGTTTCTGATATAGAACTTGCTGCAAATCACGCAATACAAACCCTAGTACCCGCTAAATCCCGCAATAGATACGAAAAAGAATATAAGCGATTCTAAGACTGGTGCATTCTGCAAACTGTCAACTTTGACACGTTCATTCCTATTAATTTTACTTTACCGCACTAGTGCGGTGAAGTATCTCATTACGAAACTCATATCAGTGTCGTAATGTTTGATATTACATATTGGTATCCTCTGTAAGTTCCTTGTGGCATTACTTTTTTTTTTCAGTTAATCTTGACAACGGTAGCTGGTACGCTACCGAAACGTCGGAATAAAAAATAAAAAACATCATTGTGGTTTGATTCCCAAAAAATAAGAAAAAAAATAATTACATATTGGTAGTAGGTAAACAACTATTAGAATCTGCTTGTGACCAAATGAAAATCAGTATTACGTTCATGAAAAGGACCAAAAAGTGATACAAAAGACGTGTTTTTAATTAACAATAACCAGAAAATTCACAATATTCTCCGGCGATATGCCTTACAAATTCATTCGGAATATAGTAGTATTGTACCAGTTGTATCAGTATTCCTCCTGAACATGTGGGGAAAAACTGTAAAGAATCCCTTAGCATGCTGGCAAGAGTCTCTAATATGGGTGCCGTCACATGGGGGGATTGCAGGGAGTGAAATGGCAGACCAGCAAGCTAAAGAAGGTTCTAAAGGAGCATTCACAGGTCCGGAACCGTTTTGTGGAATCAGAGTACAGCACAATGAAATATATTCCATCTTCACTGTTAAGCAATTGACAAATTGTAGGGAAAAAACTAACGAATAAATCGTTTCAATATATTGGAGACTGGTTCATTGAATTATCGACATCTGAAGCTGAAAGTTATGTATTTTTGTAATCCTATTCAGTATCGAGTTGTCACCTGAATGCTGCTTTCAAATAATTTGAAAATGGTCGAACTATGAAGATAATATGTTGAAATTATTTAAATGTTCAAGCCTGGGGCTGTAAATAATGTACACGTTTTATTGATGGTCAAGTCGGTGAAAGAAAAGAAAAAAGACAGCGTTATGTTGATCAGGTGGCTTAGGTCAACGGTCAGGTAAACATCTTTAACGGTATAAGGAAATCTTAATAAATTGCAATTTTATACCGAAGCATTCTACGGTGACATTTCAAATAAAAGTGTGAATATATAAACAAAGTAACGGACATATTTATTCAAATTCATTCAAAAAATTTGAGCTTTAACCTGCCGATTGAAAACTAACAATGCATGAAATAAAATTTACGACATATTTGTGAACTTGCTAATTGGTTTGCAGAATTATTTTGTGAAAATCTACAATAATGTTTCGTGCATGATTCAAGGTACACACATTTAAACAACACATACTTTTTCTTTTAAAAAATATTGCATTTCCTTAATTACTAAATTTTTGTTGACTAGTTCCTTAAAGAATACGTGCCAGAAAGCCTTTTTCGAAAACCATAATTACCGTAATAACTATGTATCAGCATATAATTCAATCCTTAACTAACAAGGAACGACATCCAATTTATTGCTAAATAGAAATTTAAGAAAAAAACTTTGAACGTAACTTCCGAGCAATTAGTAAATTATACTTAAACCCATTTGGAACACTAATTGCAATTCAAATGAGTAATTAAACTAGCTGGGTCACTCGATTCTGTATCTAGCACCCCCTATTGGTAATTAGCAAGGCTAATAAATAATTGGTTCCACCAGATCGCCATAAACTTTCAACAACTCGCAATTGGTATTCCGAATAGGTTTAAGAAGTATAATTATCTAATTAACGATTGAAAGACTCACCGGTGAGGAAGTTCAATCGTGATTATACGATTTAAACCCATTCGGAACACACCCACCCGGCTAAACCTTCGATTCACCGCCGTACCCTAGCACCCAGCGATCTAGTGTGGTGTCTACTCAACATTAAAGACCCATATTCCCGATGCGGCGAGATAGCTGGTGCTAATTACCAATAAGGGGCTGCTAGATAAAAAATCGAGTAACCCAATTGGATTAATTACACATTTAAATTGCAACTGGTGTTCCGAATGGGTTTAAATCGTATAATTACAATTGAACTTCCCTACAGGTGAGTCTTTTAATCGTTAATTAACTTGCTGTATATAATTTTGGTATTGGAGATTTAGGAGGATTTATCTACATATTCTGTCAATTGTGACAAAATCTATTCATTTCTACTTTGGGAGTTAATCGTCTGGATGGTCTTGAATTAGTTTGTTTTGGTCCCTGTCTTTCAGCACTCGTTCATTTTCGTATTTCTTGCATATATGGGTATCATTTTTTATTGCATTATTATTAGTTATCAAATGGTATGGGATTGCAGAGGTAATCTCAATTTCTGAGTGATAACAGCATCGTCATCCCACTCTTTTGGTTCCTGAAAGGAATGAAATAGCAGATGAACAGAAAAAGCACAGTTACCTAAAATTAATCCTGCGTATATCTCAAAAAAGCTCTGAAGGAACTAGGTACTAATCTCTGCATGAGACATTTCTCAGGAGCTGAGTAGAACAAAGAGAACACATTAGATATTTCACGTCTCAGTGCATTTCACCCCAGTATACATACATATTGTAGATATATTTGATAATAACAAAATTTCTAGTAGAAGCAATCTGGTTGTGTCGTCAATGGCACCTATCATTAATCGTTCTTTCAAATCCCAATCAGTAACACTTTATAATTTTCTCCCGGTCTCCCGATGTTTAATTCAAACAATATTATTATGAATAGTTTATTTACTGGAACTGAATTTCAATTATTGATTTTTGTTTCAGATTATAAACACATCAAACAGTACCAGCGACATATGGCCTCTGACCAGACCAGACGGCATGCCAGCCATCCAGTCTCTGGAAGTGATGTGCGGCAAAGATCATATGGATGTTCATTTAACGTTTTCTCAACCATTCGAGGGGATTGTGTCGTCGAAAGGCCAGCACGGTGATCCTCGGTGTGTTTATGTTCCACCAGCGTCTGGTCAAACTTTTTTCTCCTTCCGAATAGCGTACGCAAGGTGCGGGACCAAACCCGATCTACACGGACAATTTTACGAAAATACGGTCGTTATACAATACGATAAAGATCTACTCGAAGTGTGGGACGAGGCTAAGCGGTTGAGGTGCGAGTGGTTCAATGACTACGAAAAAACTGCTTCTAAACCCCCTATGGTTATTGCTGACCTTGATGTTATTCAACTGGATTTTCGTGGTGAGTGTTTTCGATAAATACTAAAAATAATAAAACACAAAGGAAAGTTACCTTTCAAAAATTGCTTTTAAGTGGGATTAAACTAAATTCATATCAATTATTATTTTAAATGAATTCTTTCCATTTGATGTAACGAATCACAGAAATAATGATCGACAAGGAGCTAAAACTTCAAAACAATTTAAAGGTTCACGCTTCGGTTTATCTTCCACTACGGAAGCTAATGATTATGTGAGCTAATCCATACCAGTGCATAAAGAGAGAAGTAAGATTCTGTATGGAGGCAATTTAAGTGTTTTTGTAAACAGAAGAAATATAAATTAGGTGAGTCTACCCCAACTATCGTTATTGCTGAATTCATTAACGATTATGCATGGAATATGCGCAAAGAAAGTGGTGAAGAATATAAAAAGTACACAGTAAAATTGATGTGGAATTCTACTTCGAAAAATATCCAGGAATTATACATCAATAAACATCAACGTAAGATGAATCTATTTGAATATATCGAATTCCAAAGTGCCAGGAATGCACGTAATGCAAAAAGGCGAAACCTGCAATATTTTTCTCAAAAAGGGAAGGAAAGTTCAGAAGCACTATCTTTGGATAAATTGAATGCTATTACAATATAAAGCTATGATGAGAATACCCCAGATGACCTTCAGATAAAAAATTTTTTAGTTTAGTATCTGTAGAGTTGGCATGGCGAGGACGCGAAATAGTCCAAGCGCCCAGCCAAAAAAGTAGGTTCTGAAAAAAATGTACGGGAGCAGGTATTTTTTTCCTTGAATATGTTCAGGGGTGTCCCCTGAATGTAAATCCAAGTTGGCATCATGGGGGGGCCTCATTTCAGCCGCCATCTTGGAAAACACGTTTTATTAAATATCTCGCGAACTGCGCATCGTACGACAAAAATTGTTAAAATCATTATTGTAGATAACAATATTTTCCTTCTTTTTTAATCGAAACTTTTTTTTGTCTAACGCATAGGTTTTTGATTATAGCGCTCCAAACTTTTTTCAATATGGTTTTTGCTAAATATTTAGTCAATGGTCAATGATAAATTGAAAATGGTGGTAACTGAATTGTAGAGAATGACATTTTCTATAAATTTTATTGGAAACTTTTTCCCGTAGCAGTTTCAGTTTAGGAGCTATTACGCTGTGAATGAGATTATAACGAGATTATTTAATGCTGTATATGTGTATATTCATCATGCGCTAGGGTTGTTCCCTCGCCTGTTTGTGACTTAGCGTTAAAAGTATCTTTAAGCATATGCCCAGTAACTACATGTGGCCAGATATGAAGGAAATTGTATATATTTTTCGAATTGTGTGTTATACTGTTCTTTCCAATATATCATGTTGCGTCTAGTTTTCTCTCGTTACTTATTTGATTGATAAGCACATGTAAATATTTTTTTGAGAAAGGGAAAAAACTCAGGTCCAAGACGGGTTTCGAACCTAGGATCTCTTAGTTGTTAGCTCAGTATGCTACACAGTTCTTTTTCTTTCACTGGTTTCGACAACAATTTCAGACAGAGAAAATAAAGTGCAGACGAATATACACAGTATTTTATAAATTTCGCAACAATTGAAGCAGGTTAGCGATTTTTCGAAAAACTCAGATTCACGTTAAATTTAAAAAAAATAAAAAATTCAAATTGAATACCAACCTTTTTATTCTTCTATTAAAAAAGAAATCATTTTTAATATTACAATATATCATAACATACAATATAAAATAACACTGAACAATATAAAATAGCATAATACAAGCATAACGTCAATTAATAATAATAATAATAATAATGATAATAATATTAAGAATAACAATAACAATTTTTACGATGTAGCGTGATGCACTATTGTTTTTTGCTACATTGACAATCTTTTATATGATGATACCGTTTTAAAAACAATAAAGATCGATGAATTATAAGTTGTTCTCCACATTATTTATAATTTTGATGAAATGGTTTTTGTATACAACGAGCAATATTGCCACTGATAATGTACGAGGAGCAAGTTTTACCAAGCTGCAGCTCCTAAACTATAAATGCTACGGGAAAAAGTTTCCAATGCATTCCATGCTCTACAATTCAGTTACCACCATTTTCTATTTATCATTGACCATTATTTGAATATTCAGCAAAAACCATATCGAAAAAAGTTTGGAGCGCTATAATTGAAAACCTATGCGTTATACAAAAAAAGGATGGCAAATATTATTATCTACAATAATGATCCCCTCAATTTTTGTCGTACGATGCACAGTTCGCGAGATATTTGATAAAACGTGTTTTCCAAGATGGCGGCTGAAGTGGAGATCCCCCCCATGACGCCAACTTGGATTTACATTCAAGGGACACCCCCTGAACGTATTCAGAAAAAAAAAATACCTGTTCCCGTACATTTTTTACAAAAAATACCCGGCTCTTGCCCTAAAAGTATCTATTGTAAAATAGACTATTCCAAAAGGGAAATGCAAAACAATGGAACACTGGTGATACAAAAAGAGATACATAAGGCGTCATCAACTGAAATTATCTATGGTGCTGGTGAGAGATGTACTCATAATATTTGTATTTTCAATTTTAGGTGATCAGTTATTCTCATTTATTTATGTTCTTGTTATTCTTGATCAATTCAAGGCTTTAAAAATTTGAGATATAACAAAATGAATGTTGAAACGTATAGTAGGTATATAGGAATCAATTTATGCTGCTCATGAGATAATACTCCTGATATCACTCGACCATGAGAAATAGAGACTATTATTTACTTCAATTCATCTCGAGTAACTTGTATTTTGGGACAATTTAATTCGACCATGTGAACATTTATAATCTAAGCCTCAGACCTCGAGAGTAAAGTTGTACAGATTATTAATTTTCTTATTGTCTCATCAAATTGTCAAAATACAAGTTACCTCTCGATATAATTACTATACCAATTAACGTTACAAGATTGATATGTAGCAGATAGCGGATGAGGTTGAATAATGTAATCCGAGGGGCAGCCGAGGATTATAACAACCGAATCAGCTATTAGCGTATCAATCGTGTGTCGTTCAAGACTTTTGGTGATCCCGTTAAAATGTTACATTTGGATTCTTGAAATAACAGACCACATACATCGTAATTCTACAGAAAAATCCCAACATGACATTTCTAGATTGTCATTTTGATTTCACAAGTGAATTCTCATCGGACGGAGGCTGTTAACATTAACTATTCAATTGCCAAAATAACCGTATAGGATTACGGAAAGAAAATAAAGGCGGAAACACATTATTATAACGTCACGTGAGTTCACATGGTTTCACACCAAACGTGAATTTATGTTTATGTAGAAGCAATCACGGCTCTTCACTTTGCTTAACCTCAAAATGTACCAAATAAACAATAATAATGGCAATTACAGTTCATCTTCATCTTCCGCTCCGCGCCTGAAGAAGACTTGGAAAATGCATGTGCTTTACTTATGGTTGCTGATAATATTAAAACTACACAATGGGTTCATGACGTTTTTTGGGCTTTAGGGCTGTACCCATGCAGCCAGAAACTATTTAAGTAATGAAGAATCTGCTACTCTTTATAAATGTTGGCGCAGTAAATCAGTAAGTCTGAGTGTACTGAGGTCTACAAATGTATTAATTGTGGGAAAACTAACAAAAAAAACAGACAAAAGAAAATTATGTATATAATTAATATTTCTAAGGGTAATAGTAAGCTAGTAGTAAGGTAATAGCTTGTCATTAAATGACCTAGCAAAGAGGAAAATACGGGGACTACACACTTCTCGCCCAGGGGTCGTTCAGGGCGTTTTTATATAAAACATCACAGGTAGACCTCGGATAGGTAGGTATATATACAATAGGTGAGTTATACAAAGGTAACGAGACTAGATTTATCAACGCGTCAAATATAGTTTTGTTGTTTGTGGAAAGCAGGTACATAATATTGGAAGGGCATGGAACATTTAGCTGGATAAGGGTTTGTAATAGCTTTTTGGATTGTTACTCATATCTCCTACAATTGAAAAAAAATGTGGTCCAAGTCGGAAATTTCGTTACATTTTCGCATATGTTACTTTCTAGAATTTAGATTTTATGCAGGTGTGCGGGATAACATGCGTGTCCAAATTTCATTCGGCATATAGTTGTAATATATTTTCTAGGGTAATTATAATTCTCATACCAATAATAATTTTCTTTTAGATTTGGCTCAAGTAAAGTGTATCGAGTAGGTTTTTTAATGCAGTACTGTTGATATAATATGTTTGACCAAGTTTTATACATATTACTTCTGGATAAATTTATTTGCTCATCTAAAGTAGTTTCCACCTTGACTTCTTCTCCTCAAAATATGCTCCTTTTTGCCAATTGATCAGTTACTTCGTTATACTTAATTCCCGTGTGTGCTTTAACCCAAACAAATATGTGTTTACTTGGAGAGTTAGCAATTGTGTTTTTAATTTTACTATGTGAGGATTATTGAGACTGGATGTTATTTCTAATGGCGACTTTAAGCTGTTTAACACTGAGAGTGAATCAGTAAAAATAATAATGTTCTTTTTATTTATTTGTGACGCATACTCTATAGCTTTATAGATTGCAAAAGCTTCAGCAGAAAAAATAGAGGTTGTTTTATTCAGCTTGAATCTGCATTGCTCTTGTGGTGGTATAATAAAAGATGCACCTGTGCCATGAATATTTTTAGACGCATCTGTGAAAATAGGTGTGTAATCGTTATAAGTGTCCATAATTTGTCTGACAATTATAGGTTCATGACGTTAAATTTGAGAAGAGATGAATGGAGTGAATTTCTCATAATTTGTTTCAGGAGTTATTACAGAGTGAAGGAGATCGCTTTAAAATGTATTGTCGTATTTGTTGCCAAGTCTGTTGTGGCATCTTTTGATCACGGTAATTACTTGACCGAGTATTGTGAGGTACCTCACATAAACGCACTTTTTCTATTGAAAATTCTTCCATTTTGACAGTATTCACGTTTTCGCGCCTCACAAAATTGAAGTATAAACAGAAAATTTGGGGGCGACATGTCATGTAATAGTAATATCATGTGATTTCGAGTGAATCTCCAACGTGACAATAGTGTGTTCGTTCTTAATGTGTATAAATCGAAAAAGCCGCCTCAACAAATTTATTGCTCATGTGTGGTCACGTGAAATCACGTGACGTGATAATAATATGCTTCCGCCTTAAAATAGTCGGCTATTTGTCATTTGTCATAAATAAAAACAATTCAACCGATATGGCTAACAACCTTTCCTAGTATGAAAGTTATATTGTTCTTATTATTTTAAATGAAAAAATGTATTTAAATGAAATTTTCATTCAACTCAGGAAATAATCTTACCAAATATCCCACGTGCATCTAATTTTTCCTGTGGAAAAATTGGAACACTCGTTCCTAAGTAATCTGTTTCAACAAATAGCATTTGCGAAAGTGTAAAAACCTCTCTCGCTTATGCTAAGTGCGTTAAAACAAATTACTAATAAACTCGTTTTTTCTTCAAGCGTATAATAATAACTATATTACTTTTTGCAACACAGACCGTAGAAATATCCCATTATTTTACTAGTACAAAAATTAATTTTCATTATTGTACTAATAAAATAATGGGGCGTTGTAATCAAGTAGGTAGGAACTGTCATTTTTAAACTTATTTAATTTGACGTTTGTCTGTTTTGAAAATTTTGTGAAAAATGTCTCAAGAATTGCAATGTACGCCTCCGGAATTAGTTGAAATAGCTAATTCCAGTATTGAAACTCTAATTCCAACGAAGTCGCGTAAACTGTATGATTTTGCATACGAAAAATTTCTAAAATGGTGCAATGAATATAATGTACAGCAATACACGGAAAACGTTATGCTTGCATACTTCACGAATTTGTCCAGAAAGTTTAAAAGTTCTACTCTATGGGCACAGTATTCAATGATTAAAAGTCAATTAAACATTAAACATAATGTTAAAATAGAAAAATATAGCAAATTAATTGCATTTATAAAGCGCCAAGGGGAAAATTATACACCGAAAAAATCAAAAGTATTAACACAAGATCAATTTGATAAATTTCTCAAGGATGCACCAAATAATGTTTATTTAGCAACAAAGGTAGGTACTTTCTTATTTCTTTTTAATCATTATTACGTTTATTAAACCGTTGACAGTGATATCTACTAGCAGATCAATATTTAACTTGACAGCAAATATTACCTCATTTCCTACTTATAACATTTAATGACGGTAGCTCAGTGGCAGAGCTTTTGTCTTCGGTCGCAAAGGTCAGCGGTTCTAATCCCGGTGCTACCAGCTTTTTTTTTTATTTATTTCAACGTTTGTTTTAGGTTATATTAATATTTGGAGTCACAGGAGCCCTTAGATGCGATGAACTTGTTAATTTAAAGTCTAGCGAAATCCAAGATTTGGGAAATTTAATTTTGGTTAAAATCATAAACACAAAAAACAAAAAACAACGGTCGTTTACTATAATTGGCGATTTTTATTTGAATTTGGTAAGACAGTATACGGCTCTTCGTCCGGATGATATTGGCCTGCAGCGATTTTTTATTAAATACCAGAATGGTAAATGTCACCGTGTGGTAATGGGTATCCACAAAATATCAAACGTACCAAAAGACGTTGCTACGTTTTTGAAATTAACAAATCCTCATGAATATACAGGACATTGCCTTCGGAGGACTTCCGCAACTATTTTAGTTGACAACGGAGGTGATATTACCGCTTTAAAGCGGCATGGTGGATGGAAATCCACCAGTGTTGCTGAAGGGTACTTAGAGGATTCCATTTCCAGTAAAACACAAACTGCACAAAAAATACTTAATTGGCAAGAACAACCAAGTAATAGTTCTGGAATCGCTGACATAATAATCGACAATCAACTTACTAATAATATGATGTATACCAATGACAAAATTGTAAATGTCGAAGCTGAAAGCGGTGGCAGTGGCTTAAATTTAAACAACTGCAGTATACAAAACTGCACATTTAATATTACTGTTAATAAATAGGTAACACTTTATGTAATTTTTCGTTTGTATTAATTAAATAGTTGAGATATAAACAAAGCCTTCTATATTTTTTATAAAATGCATATTATTATTACGCTTGAAGAAAAAATAGTATATGTTACTCGGAGCAGAAGGCCCATTATATGTTTCGCCCAGTTTGCACAGCCTCGGCTAGCGCCTCGGCAGTGCAAGAATCTGGGCTCAACAATAATGTTGGCCTTCTACTCCTAGTAACATAATATACTATTTCCGAATTTTTCCGGAAAAATTGAATGCACTAGGTATATTACCCCCGAATATTACCCTCCTGTATTAAAAATCCCATATATTAAGCGGGATTTTATCGGAAGTAATTACGCAAGTGCATCAAAATTCAGGTTTATTTTGATGCACGAGTGTAGTTCGGTAGAATATTTCTCGAGTAGAAGAAATAAAAGTATTATATTTTTGGGTTTACTTGCGGTCACTTTTCCTTGAATGGAACTTAAAGAATCTAATCCAAATCGCGACATTTCAATGAATTTTGAAATTTGGCATATGTCACAATGACAAATAATGCTCAATTTTAACACTCGTTATACAGGGAAATTTTCGATAGCTAGCGGGATCTTTTCGATAGTTAGCGACATCTTATCACGATAAGATCCCGCCTCATATGGGATTTTTAATACAGGAGGGTAATATTCGCGATAAGTTTCTATTTGACATTTAAACCTATTAAAAATGTGTATTTTTAGTCATGTGTTCAAGCATAGCCAATTAGCAATCAATTACACTGATACACTGATAAAATTATTTATTTGCATTAAAAAAATTTCCTTTTCACTCAAATAAATATTTGTTTCCTATGGTCCAAACTAATATATATTTGATAAATTTTAAAAAGTTGTTTGTCATGTGTCTCCCTAATTTATTTAAGATAAATAAATATTCTATTATAATCAACTAGTACTAGTCAAAATCAAACAAATAAATATATTTGACCCAATCAGTTACTGAAAAAATAGGACAAATAATTATTTGCTTCAAATCTCATCGAAATAAATATTTATTTAATATTATTCAACTTGCTAAAAAATGAAACAAAATATTTATTTGGCCAAATCCACTCGGTTTAAAATTCAAAGACATATTTATTTGCTTTAAATGGCATACAAATAAATATTTATTTCATCGTACTTTCTGAAGAGCAAATATCAAATAAATATTTATTTCATCATACTTTCTAAAGAGCAAAATCAAATAAATATTCATTTGATCATACTTTCTAAAGAGAAAATATCAAATAATTATTTATTTCATTATACTCCCTTAAGAGTAAAAATCAAATCAATATTTATTTACTTTTAACTAAATATTTATTTAACGCTAATCGCCCAATGAAGGTTAAGCAAATATGTATTTGCTTTAAATGTATTTATAGTCCATGTGTACAAAAAGCAACGTAACTTGCATAAGTAACATTTTCCACTAGGTAGAGGGAGTTATAGTTAAATAATTGGTAAAAAAGACATAGCAACCATGCAATTGCATTGTGTATCGGTTGCTATATATGTATGTACTTGTTTACCAATGGTTTATAACACACTCCCTATACATGGTAGTAAATGTTACATATAAGTTATTTCGATTTCACGAAAAGTTTTTTCAAATAAATCAAGTTATCTGTACAAGTCAATTAGAAATATACCTACTGGGTGACTATTCTGGAGTAATGGTGCATCCATTATAATTCCAACTAACTTATGCAGATAAATCGATATATTTAAAAAAAACTTCTGAGAAGCTGTTTTTTTGTAAACCTAACAAGTAAATTTCTAGTGTAACTTAGTTTCTTTAATAGTTTGTGTGGTATCAAGGTAAAATGTAGATTAGAAGAAATTAAAAAAATATATTTTATTATAAAAATGCATGCAGTACATTGCAAAACTTCTAAAGTCTGATGATATTGAGATCAAAAAAAGTTCACACCATATAAACAAATTCATTCTTGACATATTTTAGATTAAGCACCGAGTTGAGCCAAATCGTCTTAAGCTTCTTCTGTAACACTCAAATACAAAAAGTTATATATAGCCACAAAAAATAAAAAAATTTAGGTAAAAATGCAGTATATTAAAATCAAAAACCGATCTGTTTCAGGGTTTTTGTAACAACGACGTAGTTTTGAAAATAGGTATAGGCTGGCCAAAACCTCCTGAGCCACCCATTTTTTATTTAAATAAACCTAATATGAAATTCAAGTGATTCAGATTAAATATTTATTTATTTAATTTTGTGCAGGAAATGTTGAAAATATGACATTGTACTTTCATTTTAAATAAATTTCTATTTAAATAAATCTAATAAGTGATTTAGACTAAATATTTATGTATTTAATTGTGTACATGAAATGTTCAAAATATGATATTGTACTTTTGTTTCAAATAATTATTTATTTAAATTAAAGCTAATATGAATTTAAGTGATTTAGATCAAATAATTATTTATTCAATTATTTGTACGGGACGGAAAAAAAGATGGCGCTTAAGAGGCTTAACTGACCGCTTTCGTTATATGATACCTATGTCTGGATCTTTGTTTATAGGTAGATGCTTAGAAAAATAAATTATCTTGACATTAGTATACCTATTTCTCAACAAGTTACGCTTTAAATAAATGATCGACCAAACTAAGAAAGATACCAACTAGGTAGGTATTATACATTTTGATTCAAGAGCCATGCCATCGGCTTTCCTTTTTTTAAATTATAAAATTGGCAATAATCATGTTTCCCAAAATTAATTTATGGTAGAATGATGATACAAATAAAAAATAACGAGAATTAACCTACCTAGGGTACAAATTCACTTACCTTCAAATACTTCCCACATAAAGGTAGATTCCAACCTTCCAACAATAATTTTATATTATCCATCTTATCCACCAACGCACATAAAAACTTTACTTACACTGCAAACTGCACTAACAACAAATTAATGTAATAATTCTTCTCTACAATCTGCAAACACAAAAACTACTTGTTGCTCCTGTCCCTGTCGAATCTTGTCTACACTCTACGCACGCGTAGCAGTTATATAGTTTACAGGAAAGAATTATTTAATTCAAAGATAACTGCCCAAATAATAAATAATTATTTTTAGGATCCAAATATTATATTATTTGACGATGAAACTGCAATGTATTTAAATTCACCTATTTATATTTTTTTGATGCCAATAAATATTTATTTGGCATTAATATTTTGATTGTTTGCTTTTAACTTATTTGCTTTAAAGCCTGCAATATTTGACTCAAATATATATAATTCAAATAAATTTACAAAAAAAAACAAATAATTCAAGGTATTTTATACAAATACATTTCTGTTGATTTGAATAATGTTTATTTAATACCAATAAATATTGAACAAATAACTCATTTATTTGAAAAAAACGATCAATTTTATCAGTGTAAGATCCCATGGGGTTCTTATCGTTTATGTCTCAGCGCTTCCAAGGTAATTTAAAAATATTTCCGTGAATAAGGCCCGTTTTATCAATGGCAATTTATCATCCGTCAGTTAATGCTCAACTACCAGTTATTTTGGTAAGGTCGGTTTATCAAGAACAGGATAACTCTATCCGGGAAATAAAATATCAAATATTGATCTGTCAGCTCCAACTGACGGATAGGTCGATATCTGTAGGTTATAGTATATTACGTAACATGTGTGGTAAGAAGTATTTTACGCACGAATGGAAAAGTTACGCACGATGCCGCGTAGCGGCGAATGCGTAAATCCGTGAGTGCGTAAAATGCTTTACAACACGAGTTACGTACTATACTCTACTTACGACCTATACTTGTACTTGTATTTATAAGAAGCATAAGAAATAACAGTTACATAATTAGAAGTGCTTGGAAAACTCCATCTGTATTACTCTATTACCAATGAAAGAAGCACATTGAAGAACTAACGTTTAATCATCATTAATATATTGTTGACAATCAAAAGTCCATTTTCCAATTACAATCAGTACATACTTTTAGCCCTTTGGGCTTTTCATAGTTAAACGTGGCCATATCGAATGTTTTCAAATAGTAGATTTTGAATAAAATGGCGACGTCTATTGACTGTTGCTAAGATGTTGCTAGGGAAGCCGTGCGATTTACTTTACAGCTGTGCGTTTTTTTCACAGTGCGTAATAGAACTCATTACATTGATACCAACTGTGTGTTATTAACTGGTTACAGGGGGGGTCGTAGGTAAAGGTCTATCACATAACCTTACTTTTTTGTTTTGATTCCGTTGTGGTGTTGTGTCAAATTTACTTGGGTTTTGAGCAAAGTAAAAAATTGAAAGTACTAGTAGGTACTACTGAGAAAGAGATGATGAAATTTCACAGCGAAGGAGAAAAATTTGCTTCTAAAAATTGCAAATAAACATAAAAATGTAGTATGATATAAAAACTGATGGAGCAACCTGGAAATCAAAAGAGAAGGCTTGGATCACTCACCTATCAGCTCGACACTCCAGTGAATACTCAATCAGTTCTTATATTGACAGAACATTCTCTTTTGTCATCCTATGTGTGATTTTTGGGGTGACATTCACTGAGACCTAAAAGATCTATTGTGCCCCCTTTTGTCATCCTAAATCCTGCACGAAAATCTGGGCCATCCCACTTTTTGAAGTTGTCCACTCTTTCCCTAACTGTATGAGGCATTCGTTAATACTCAAGAACTTGCACAATATCCTCGTCCTCATTATCCATTATCCAATGTAATCATTCAGAAAATTCATATTTATCAACAAACAAAAACTCTTCAAGAGAGAAAAATAAAAACACATAAACCTTTAGATAAACATTCACCAACAACATAACAAAAATATCAATTGATGTGACATGACCTTGTTCTTGTAACAACCAATGAGATTGCTAAGATTCATTCGTCAGCATTGCCAACTTTCATTATCTGTCAGTTAACAAACTAGAGAATGAAAACGAGTTGATAAACCGCTTCCAAGCAAACTGGAACTTCATCTGCTAGTTACTTTTATCCGACGGATACTCAACTGATGGATAATATTGGCTATTGATAAACCGGGCCTCAGTAAACTTGTCAATCTGACAGTTATAAAAAGTCAATCTGACAGAAATAAGGAATGTCGGTTCCAAGATTTGAAGACAAAAATGATTATTCAATCGACCAATTAATAGGGGATAATACTCCTCAAAGTACCAAAAATATATTTGGAAACTCTTCTTGTATTTTTGCATAAGAAATTATCTTACCTAAAATACCTCGAACATTGATAAATTTTAATAATTTTGCCATAACTTCCTCAAGCGTGTTGCTTTAAGCAACACGCTTTCGGAATCTATTATCACAAATTATCAATGTCCTTGGTATATTATAGCCGATTATTTTTTTCACTTGTCAAAATCTGACATTTTGGTATTTTTGACCAATAGCAATAAATTATTCTAGCCAATCATTCGGTATTATAATGATAATTCCTCATCGATAATACCTTGTTTACATTGAAACGTGAAATTTTACTTTGAATTTGTCATTATTGACAACTAAAAGAGTGCTTCGAAGTTTATTGAGAAATGAAAACAGTGCCATCACCCAAGAGAATATTGAACATTCAGATAATACAAAATTTTTAATTGTTGGAAAAAATAATCTTCCCAAATACAACTCGTTCTTCAAATTTTATCACATAATTTTTTATTTTCATCACTCAAACTTGTTTATTTGAGGCAAAAACATTCAACAAACCGAATTTAGATAAAATCCCTCGTCCTAACGGACTCGTGATTTTATCAATCGGTTTGTTTTCATATTTTTGCCAAATAAACAAGTTTTCATGGAAATTAAAAAATTATCGATAAAATTTGAAGCACTCGTGGTATTACCTTTGATAAAATGCCGCTAACTATCGATAAGATGCCGCTAACTATCGATAAGATGCCGCTAACTATCGATAAGATCCCGCTAGCTATCGAAAATTTCCCTGTAGGTCCGTAACTATAGTAACGAGTGTTAAAATTGCACATTTGTCATCGCGACATTTTAAAATTCGTTGGAATGTCGCGATTTGGACAAGATTCTTTAAGTTCTATTCAAGAAAAAGTAACCGAAAATAAACCCAAAAATACAATACTTTTATTTCTTCTATTCGAGAAATATTCTACCGAATTACACTCGTGCATCAAGATAGACCTGATAATTTTCTATTCAAGCATGTTGTCAGTAAGAACTGCATTCGGTTATTTTCATATTTTGTTAAGAGAGCCCTCCTCCATTGAGTTTGACAACATAAGTTTCAAAATGTCATGTTCTTACAATGCGAATGTTCATATATAGTATAAATGAGCTAATCGAAGAGAAAATTCCCAGAAAAACAACCTACAATCACAAATATATTTGTGGAATATTTATGGAGTTTAACTGCAAACGAGAATATGAATTAAATAATCATGAGAAGCTCAGAAGAATTGACGTTGATACTAAAAGATTGTGCGGTCAATATGAGAAAGAAAGACGGGACCGAATTTAAAGAAGCAGCTGTGAAGACAATGTGGAATGTTTCATGCAAACTCTCACAAGAAAAGTACAATGATGACTACTTATAATATCATATATTTTATCCACAACTATTAATTAATATATCTGTTAAATATGCGATTTTTATCAAGTAATAACATGCATTACCATATAGAATTGAATAATAATGGCAGTTCGATAGAATAATATTACTCAATCGTTGCTTCAAATTTGACAATTTTTACATTTACTTCTTATCTCTGGTATTATTAGAGAAATGTATAAAAGTGAATCAGATTTAGAAGATAAATGTCTTGTACACCGCCAGACATTTTAAAATTAGCGGCTAGCGCTACAGAAAATCTCCTACCTAACAAGTCAAAAGGTAAATATGATGCGGTGTACAAAAGTGTTATGGATTGGCAACTGGCACAAAAAACATCGTCTTTTTCTGAAAATGTTCTCCTAGTGTATTTTGCGAGGTTTTTTGTTGAACTTGCTAAAAAATACAAGTCATCATCATTGTGGGCATATTATTCTATGCTGAAAAGTACATTGAATATTTACCATAGTATCCACCTAGAGACTCACATGAAGTTACAGGCATTTTTAAAACGCCAGTCCGAGGCCCATCAACCGAAAAAATCTAAAAATTTTACGCCCGAAGAAGTCAGTAAATTTATTAAAGAAGCGCCAGATCATACCTATCTAATGACAAAGGTATTCTTACAATAACGTAATTTTCAGCTTAGTACTTTCCAATTTAATCAAATTATTTTTAGGTAACCTTAATCATGGGGCTATATATATATAGTTGTGGATAAAGTATAGTATTCAACACGCACATAATGGCTATTACCCACTCAGATGTTACAACTCTCGCCTCTGGCTCGTGTTGCAATTTCATCTCCGTGGGTAATAGCCATCATTATACGCTTGTTGAATAATATACTATAACTATAATAATATACAAATCAGTCCAGTTGAGTTTCGTTAAATTTGCTATGAGATGAAAATACTCCTGAAGGTCTAATGCGTAAATTTCACCATATTGCTGCAAAATAAGATGGTTCTAAAAGCTTTACAAGCTCTAAATGGTTGGTTTCCAATAGTGAAAGATAAAGCTACCCTGTATGACTTTTCCATCAACTTATATAAAGAGGGCTACAATATATTATCTCACCACGACAAAGTGTAAGATAATGTACCTGCTGGAAGAAATAATATAATAAATGGATGAACCATATCTCCAGCTGAGGTAATTGGCTCGAATGTGAAGGACAAATCACTCGAATAAATCAACTGCTGCTAGCTAATTGGCAAAAAATGGTGTATACGAACAGCAATTGCTGAAAATTACTGGTCATAGCAATCAAAATTTTATAAAACCATACTTAAATATCGATGGAGAATGCCTGAACAGGTTCATAAATATTATACGTGTTAATAGATCTTCTATATAGTAGGTAGAGAACAGTGAGAGATGTTGTAACTTAACAGGAAGATCGATTAATAAAGCCCTTTCCATGTAATTGTTATTGCTGTTATTATTCCTGAAGGATGTAAAAGCGACCTCAATTATAATCCATGTAGTAAACAATTAGTGGAGCCCTTCTGCATTTAATAGGACATCCTACTCACAATACGCTTATTATGATTGTTGAGTTAAGTTCTCATTGGATTTTCAAACAATTTAAATTCCTTATCTCCAAAAATTTGTGAATACAGATGCTAACTTTGGAATGATTCTTATCAGACATAACTACTTATAGATGAGAATGGGTTTCGTACCACTTTTTTGCAGATCAGCCTCTGTTCGATCCGTGAAAAATTCAAGGTATGGTTGATATTTATTATCGAATTGGATATCCAAGTGAATCAAAGACTGGTTTAGATTTTAATTATATTGTAATTATTATCGTCTGACCTCCTTATGAACAACACGAAAGTGACTAAACTGTCAGTACCGGACTTCATTCTCCACATTCTTCAGTCTTGGTCGTAAAACAAAAACAAATAACTATGGTCAACCATTAATGGTTTATTATTGATAGATTTCCATAGGCGCAGCATAAATATTATTTCAAAGCTATCGGTGTAATACGTATATCAATTTCTAGCTGGGTATGCTTAAATCAAATAAAATAGTGAATTCGTTCAGATGAAGAAGTTTATAGATTCAAATACATTCAAGAATTACATGTCTTCGCTAAACATCCACTGAGAATAGTATTACCTGGAAAAGCTTTTCAATTCTTTTTCCAGGATAGATCAAACTTGTTTTCTTCTATCCACTGGTTTTTTGTTGATATTAATGATCAATACATTAACACAGGTCTTATGCTTGTGTTGCAGATCCCCATTCACGTTTTAAACTTACGTACTGGTATTTTTTCTCTTATTTTTTGGGAATCAAACCACAATAAAGTTTTTTATTTCTTTTTATTTCGACGTTTCGGTAGCGTTTCAGTTACCGTTGTCAAGATTAACTAATGATAAAATAATTTTTGGTCCCTATCTGACACAACGAAAAAAATAAAATAAAAGAAATAAAAAAAAGTTTATTGTGATTTGATTCCCAAGAAATAAGAGAAAAAATAATAAATAATGCCACAAGGAACTTATAGAAGATATTATACATACTGGTAGCTTTTTATTGGCATTAAATATTCCATCTTTGCTGCTGTTGGCTCTTGTGTTGTCCACGACCAATTAATAATAAGTCGATATTTTACCTCCTAACAAAAGGTATATGGTACCCATATATTTACTAGAGTGAATTATGGTTCATAATTCACGCCATGACAATTCAACACTCGAAACATTTCGTTACACATGTGACTGGAGATGGGAGAACAATATGAAATAAACTATTGATACTTTTCATAACGATATTTTCTAATATTGAGTATTTCAAAACAATATATTCATAAAGGTACGTTGTATTGATACTTTACACAGTATCGCCCATCTTTATATATGTCAAATTATTTAATTTTGATGTTAGTAATACCAAATTGTTACGAACTTGCTATATTACTGCAACGATGAATTCATTGAATTCGGATAGTGGAAATGAACGTTCTTCTACACTACACCAACTGAAATAAAAGAAGCGGCGAAATTAACGACTATAGGACTGCTGCCATATTATAACTTCATGAACTGGAGGTTAGTTGACTTTTATTTAATAAAGAAATCAAGGGTCGTGGACAAAGTATACTATTCTACTCGCAATTTATGGCCAATATTCACTCGGGTGACTTGCGCCCCTTGCCTGCGGCTCGGGACGCAAACGTCACCCAGCGTGGATAATGGCTATCATAAATTGCTCGTTTAATAATATTCTATATTTTACCTCTCGAAGCGCGTGATCTCCAATATCTCACTACTCATATCTAATAGCCTATTTTCCTGAATTTTTTTATTTTTTGTTTCCAGTGTAAGCTTATGCTATTTATTCACCTTCCTTTGTTCTAAAGTTTCCTCCACTTATATTTTTAGTTTTTGTTTTATTCAAATATTCATGTTCTTCCGTTCTCCGCTACTGTTCATGCCAGTATTATTTTCATCAATCTTCCAAGCTTGTCTCATACCTCTTGTGACTTGAATGACTCAAATGTTTTACTACGAGGTGATCTCCATGTAAGCTTGTTCAGAAGTTGTGTCTATTGGTTTTTCAAGTAATGTGTGCATGTCAGCTACATACCTGATATATCCCATCACGATTTAAGCCTTTAGGTACCCCCATAATAGTGTCACGTCCTGTTTTTGTAGTTTGAGGAATTAATCGAATCTGGACGTCAGTTCTTGAGTGCCTTCCCAAGGAATTATTTAAAATATTATTCCTGAGCACTATCTACCCTACTCCATGCCCTGTTAGTTTTCGCGAGTGCGAGTGCAAGCTCTGCTTTGTACGTGATGAGTGACAACGCGTTTTTAAGTTAACGCTACTTTTGCTTGAAATTGTAATTGTGACTAAATGTTGATGGGAAATTTGGAGCAGGCAAAAATCACGGTTAAAAATTTGCGGACTCCATGCAATCCTTCGAATCCGCGGTGCATGATAATGAATGGAGCGGCTTTCACTAAACTATTATGGTGATATTATTTTTTATTTTTTTCCTTTGTTATTTAATTTCGATCTATTCATGCGACTGAGCGTAACATCCATGGACTCGGGATCTCGGTGAGCTGCGTGACAGCTGAGCGGTGCAAGTGGCTACAATGCGTAGCATTATTTTCACGGGCAATTTGGCGTGTACTTGAAGTTGGATTCTCTTCGACACTTAACAAAATATCCACTTTCACATCATCTTCAACGAAGTGTAGATTTTTTTCAATGGTTTGATATGTCCAAGTTCTTTGAATTGTGCATGAATTTTAGACACAGTACTTTGTGAAATATTAGGCAATTCGGGATACCTGTGATTAAATAAGTTTGTCACTTCAACTTGACTTCTGCAGTTGTCTAATTATTGGCGTTCTTATGCAATTTTTAGGTATTTATGATAAAATTTATGGGCGTAGCAGGCTTTGTTTAATATACAAATACGTCTAATAATTAGTAAGTTTGGATTTTTGATAAATCCATATTTAGCTAATTTAAAAAAGTACCAATATTTCAAGTTTAATAAATTATTAATTTCAAAATTTCACCCTGTATAATTCATACATTATTTAGTTTGTTGAAATCGGTTCATTAAGAGGATTTCAAAAATATGCAAATATACAGGGTGTTTCATTAAAAAAACAACACCGACTACGGCATACTTGCGTGAATCACCCTGTAAATTTAAACCTCTTAGAAGTATTGGAATTTTAATGATACTTGATATTTTCATATAGCAGTGTTTTCCCAGTGATCACCCATCAAAGTACTGGCAAATATTCTGTAATCTTTGGTACTGGCCGCGTTTGACATAACTTCACTGTAATTATGGGATCAGCGGCGTTTCACTACAGCTCTGGGTTGAGGCCAGTCAAAACTATGGAGAACCTAACAAGTGAGCTCTAGCAACAGATGTATTTTGAAGAAATGAAAATTATTACCTACCTACCCAATAATATAACGAGGTCTGCAATCAGATCCCCGTAACAGAAGGCACAGTTCAGCAGTAGGTATTGCGTTCAATGAAATTAATCAAATGATGAACCATCTAAATAATTGCATAGTTGTAAAGCCCTCGATAATTACTATTCGTCAAGCTAGCAAATCGCTTGTTAGCCAGTGATGTCAAAAATTGGGCTCCAGTGGCTTGTGCGTCCAGAGAGGTCCGATGACCGACGAATAGCGAATTAATTTGTGTAGTGCGTTGGACATGCACGTTTGAATACGCAAACTGCTGTCTCTGCAAATAAATCGTCGGTACTTTTTCGCTGCTACTCCGCACTGGTGAAAGTGTAGAAATCCAAATAACAATCTTGTTTTGGTATTTTCACATCAACTCCAGAAAAATGAGCTTTATTGTCTTCTGCTTAGGTGTTTCTTTTACTTGGCAACACTTGCTACAATTGCTACATTAGGTTTGAGGGATTCTTATTGTTATTTTCATAATATTGTCCTATTATTATCTCCAATTAATTTAAATTTTGCAAAGTGGTAATGTTAAAATTATATTGTTAGTTTCACATATGCGACATATACTCAATTGGCTGCTGATGCTCTCACAATACTTTTAGCCTTTAGGTTTGTTAAGTTCTACGTGGGTAGATACCTTTTGAAAATTATTTAAAAAAAGTTGAAGATATGATACCCTCACCATAACAACGGTGTTATAAGCCAGCGACACTCCTACGGAATGCTGATTCATAATTGAATTAGTCTTTATTAAAACACTATCAATTACCGACAATAAATTGGTCAGCGTCCATAAAATTTGATGGCCGTTATTATTTAATAGATAATTTCAAGAGTGTGTGTATGATAGACCTAAATTATAAGCTTGAAAAAAACCCATATTTATGACATTCAATATGATATATCGGCAAAATTAACAGGTAAATGATTAATACTGGAATGTTACTAGACGAATGACGAACTAAACAGTGCAATTCGTTTTAATTAATACACACTACCAAAAAGTCGCTCAGGAACACGAAAAAGTTTTTTAATGAAAGTTTGATGACATAGGTATTCTTGCACTCATTTGCAAATTTGTAAAGCCCGACATTCCCAAAGCATTTCCATCGAAGAGGATAATATGTCAAATAATTTTTATCTATACTCGGAAATAAAGCGTAAAAGTGTTATAAAACATAATTATGCTGGAATGATAGACTCATAATCCACTCACTACATGAAATCCATAGGAAACGTGCTCAGCGTAAGTGTCGAGCAACTGAACGCTGAGATTTAAATCGCTGTTCATTTTTATTAGAGGTGAACATCAGAAAACTTCCTTATACAGTGTGGAATAAAATTCTTTATGTGATTATTTTAGAAAATTATAAAAAATGCCGAGACACGTCAACTTTTGAATTGTGATGTGCGTTATGTAAACATAAATGTAAATGTATAGGGTGATTTAAGCAAGTATGCCATAGTCGGTGTTGTTTTTTTAATGAAACACCCTGTATATTTGAATATTTTTGAAATCCTCTTAAATAACCGATTCTAACAAACTAAATAATGTATGGTCAATTATGAATTATACAGGGTGAAATTTTAAAATTAATAATTTACTACACTTGTAATATCGGTACTTTTTTAAATTAGCTAAATATGGATTTATCAAAAATCTAAACTGAATAAACATAAGATGTATTTGTATTAAGCAAAACATGCTACGCCCATGAATTTTATCATAAATACCCAAAAATGCCTAAGAACGCCAATAATTAGACAAAATCGGTGAATAATGTAGATTGTTTTAAATCGGTAAATAATGTGGATTGTTTTCTATTCTGTCAGTTGTTAATGTGTTGTCAGTTTATACTGAAAAAGTAGAATCTTTGTCAAACATTCTTGTCTTGTTTACATAACAATGAAATATTTAACTGAGACTCGCCGAATTGAGATTTTGATGATGATCGGGTACGGGGATAACTGCAGAAGTCAAGTTGAAGTGGCAAACTTATTTAATCACAGGTATCCCGAATGCCAAATATTTCACAAAGTACTGTGTCTAAAGTTCATGCACAATTCAGAGAACTTGGTCATGTCAAACCATTGAAAAAAAAACCACACTTTCTTGAAGATGATGTGAAAGTGGATATTTTGTTAAGTGTCGAAGAGAATCCAACTTCAAGTACACGTCAAATTGCCCGTGAAAATAATGTTAGTCATACAACTGTTCTAAGATGTCTTCATAAAGAAAAACTTCATCCCAACAAATTAACTTATGTGCAGGAGTTAACAGAAGACGATCCAAATCGTAGAATGAATTTCTGCGAAAGATTGATGAATAAGCTGAACAGAAATGAGATAGCTCTTGGTACCATTCTTTTTTCTGACGAATAAAACATTCACATTGAATGGAGAGGTAAACCGACAGAACTGTAGATATTGGTCAGCAGAGAATCCTAATTGGATGCGTGGCTTCGCCGTAGTGCTCGAAAAATCGCGGGTGTTTTAAATACCTTCATATCCACTTATACTTTAATATACTATTACTATTGTCATAACAAAGTAATTTCTATGGTTACCACTTTTATATTCCAACATGAACATAGAGAAACATGTCTAAACTTACTTGATTCTATCTTGAATGAAATATCTTTTAATCAATTTTCCAATTGTAAATCAACGATCGAAGAAAAAATAGTATGTATAATTCGTGGGAAAAGCATATTCCCAAACTCCTGTGTTACCAAACTCGTCGCTACGCTCCTCCTCTGATAATTATCACAGTCATTTGGGAATATTATGCTTTTCCCACTAATTATACAATATACTATTTCCATAAACTGTGTTGATATAAATCTTTTGTAGGCGAATAACAATCAATAACCGGTAAATACCAAATGCATTTAGTCGATGTGGTTATTAATGGCTCTTAGGTGATAACGCCATTACTGATCCCTCAAAGGCGTCACTCATTTTTTTCAGTTGTCCAATGTCAATTTGTTTTTGTAATGGATGTTTGCACCGGTAAAAGTATAAGCTTAGAATACTTATGGCGAGCTCAAAATTTAAGGGTCGCTCATTTAAAGTTCAGTTGCACCAATGTTTTTGCTCTGTTTTTGTTGCACAAAATCGCAAAGCTGTTAGCATTATTTGGTTTACAGGTGAAACAGGATCATTTCTACGAGTGTTATAATATTACCCTTTTTATGATATTCATGACATTGTCAGTTCTGTTACAAAGCTTGTCAATAATTTTATGTCAGCTATTTTCTGTAGAATAAAGCCTTATTCTAAAGGTAATCCTTTGTATTCACTACAATTTATTCTACAGAAAAATTAAATGGATAAGCTACTTCGCCCCGATCGTCTAGATATAGATGTCAGCCTTGGAAACGCAGGTCATCTTTGGAATCATTGGTACAGATCGTTCGTGAACTTTCTGGAAGCGGCAGATGTGGAGGACAAGACGAAGAAGCTGAATCTACTAATAAACTACGTGAGTCCAGTCGTTTTTGAGTTCATTAGTGAAAGTACAACGTATGAAGATGCCATAAAAATCCTTGAAAGCCTCTACGTAAAGCCCAAAAATGAAATATTTTCTCGATATTCCCTCTCATCAAGAAGACAGCTTGCGGGTGAGTCAATTGACACAATCTACAAACTTTGAAGCAGATGAGCAAGGACTGCAAATTTAAAGCTGTTACGGCCGAACAAAATAGAGATGATTTTATCCGAGACTCATTTATCAGTGGTTTAAGTTCACCACAAATTAGACAGCGGCTTCTAGAGCACTCTTCTTTGAGCTTAATTCAAGCGTTTGACAATGCGAGAGCGTTAGAAATAGCCAAGCAACATGCTGAATCATATTCATCAACTTTCGATTCAAGTGTTGCCGTTTTACAAAACGCAGAACCGTCACAAGATTCTGAAAATTCATCAACCAGGCAGTTAGCGGCTGCTGCATCTTTTCAAAAATGTTTCTTTTATGGCAGAGATAGACACCTGCGCGAACACTGTCCTGCTAAAAATGCAATTTGCAATTCCTGCAATAAAAGAGGTCATTTTTCAACTGTGTGTAGATCAAGTAACACCAGAAGAACTCAGAAAACATCTGCTGCTATTTTGTCTACGATTTCTGCTGTTTCTCCTAGTTGTTCATCCAAATCTATTATTCAAATTAAAATGAACAACATAATCACACAGGCACTGGTCGATACAGGGAGTTGTGATAGTTATATTTCAAGTAAAATTTTTGCCAGTAGAAATATTTGTGTCATTCCATCAAGAATTAATGTGAAAATGGCTTCAACATCTCTCACGTCGCAAGTTCTTAGATATTGTATTGTACGCCTACAAATTTTGGATAACATTTATTCAAATGTAAAGCTTTTAGTCCTTGATGAACTCTGCACTGAAGTGATCATAGGTCATGATATTCTGAAGCAACATTCCCGACTCGAAATTCTCTTTGGAGGTGACACATCTACCCTATCAATATGCAATTTAGCAGTAGCAAATGTTGAACCATTCAGCTTATTTTCAAATTTGACGTTTAATTGCAAACCAATCGCAATAAAATCCCGTCGATTTACAACTTCAGACCTCAACTTCATTGAGCAAGAAATCAAACATCTTCTAAAAGAAAAGATCATAGAGCCCAGTATCTCCCCCTGGCGAGCTCAACCTCTGACAACTTCAAGTGAAAACCACAAATAACGTATGTGTATTGACTATTCTCAAACCAAAAATAAATATACATTATTGGATGCATACCCATTGCCACGAGTAGAAGACATTGTAAACCAAATTTCGAAATATTCCGTTTTTAGTACAATTGACCTCCGTAGTGCCTATTACCAAATTCCAATTAAAGATGATGAAAAGATCTACACAGCATTTGAAGCTTGTGGAAACTTGTAACAATTTACTCGAATTCCATTTGGTATTACCAATGAAGTCGCTTGTTTCCAACGAACCGTCGACAGTATCATCAAGAAAGAAAATCTTAAAAGCGTCTATGCTTATCTGGATGACGTCAGTGTTTGCGGTAACTCACAAGAAGAACATGATTAAAATTTACAAAATTTTTTGGATGTTATTAAGAAGTACCGTTTAACAATGAATGAAACAAAATCAAGATTTTCCCTCAAATCGATTTGCATTCTTGGTTATTTAATATGCAACAAAACTATGAAACCGGACCCAGAACGACTTAGGCCTCTCTTGAATTTACCTGTACCTGATACTACAACTTCTCTTCGAATAATTCTAGGAATGTTTGCACACTACTCTAAATTGGCTCCTGAATTTTCCGAAACAATTCAGCCGCTAGCACACAGCACAAGTTTTCCATTGTCTGAAAAAGCAATTTTGGTATTTAGACAGCTCCAACAAGACATAGCCAACTCTTCGACTTCTTCAATTGATGACGACGCTGTGTTAACTGTTGGAACCGATGCCTCAGAATTTGCGATAGCTGCTCAATAAAATTATCTCAATCAGGTAGACCAGTTTCATTTTTCTCAAGAACCTTGTCCTCTCAAAAACAAAAGCATTCGTCAGTTGAAAAAGAAGCGTACGCAATAGTAGAAGCACTGAAAAAGTGGCGACATTTTTTAATTGGTAGACATTTTCAGTTCATCACGGATCAAAAGTCAGTGGCATTTATGTTTAATAACAAGTTTTTTTCAAAAATCAAAAATGAGAAAAATCAACATTGGCGTTTGGAATGATATCGTTTACAGGCCAGGAAGTCTAAACACGGTAGCTGATGCATTTTCCCGCATTACTTCTGCAATCATGTCATCGGCTGATCAACAGAAATTATTTGATATACATTCTTCGTTGTGTCACCCTGGTATTACTCGGTTTTTCCATTGGATACGCTGCAAAAATCTCCCTTATTCTGCGGAAGACGTCCGTCAAATTACCTCCTCATGTCCTGTTTGTGCTGAAATTAAACCAAAATTTCACAAAAATGAAGGAACATCAATCAAAGCCACCTCACCATTTGAACGTCTTAATGTGGATTTTAAAGGTCCTTTGCCTTCATCTTTAAGAAATAAGTACTTAATAACCGTTGTTGATGAATTTTCAAGATTCCCATTCGCATTTCCATGTTCCGACATATCATCCTCCACAGTTATCCAATGTTTGCGTCAAATATTTTCTATATTTGGAACTCCGGCATATGTTCATTCTGACCAAGGTACCTCTTTTATGTCCCGTGAACTTAAGTCATTTTTAGAGTCTCACGGTATTGCATCAAGTCGCACGACTCCCTATAATCCTCAGGGTAATGGTCAATGCGAACGATTTATTGGAATTATATGGCAAACCATCCAGTTGACTTCAAAAACTCAAAATTTGAAAATAAACCAGTGGGAGCAGGTTCTAGTGGATTCTCTTCACTCTATTAGATCTCTTTTATGCACTGCTATCAACTCGACCCGACATGAACGTATGTTTTACTATGTGAGGCGCTCAACTTATGGATCGTCGGTTCCCACATGGCTAGCTGCACCAGGTCCAATACTGTTAAAGAGATCCGTCCGTTCGAATAAATACGAACCCTTAGTTGACGAAGTCCAACTCCTAGAAGCCAACTCGAATACGCCCAAATCCGACTGGAAAATGGAGAAGAAAAGACAGTTTCAACTCGGCATTTAGCTCCTCGAGGAGACATATCATTAATCTGTTGCGATGAAAATTCTGTCAATCAAGATCAAGACCATCTAAATCAAGAGTATCAAAATCAAGACCAAAGCATTCACGAAAGTCGAGACCAAAGCATTCAAGAAAATCAAGACCATCTGATTCAAGACCACTCCATTCAAGAAAGGAACAATCAAGACGCAGTACTGAATATCGATAGGCCTGTTAGGACACGAAGGCGTCCTCAATATTTAGAAGACTTCCTCGAGAAATAAAAAGGCGGGAAGAATGTCATAATATTACCCTTTTTATCATATTCATGACATTGTCAGTTCTGTTACAAAGCTTGTCAATAATTTTATGTCAGCTATTTTCTGTAGAATAAAGCCTTATTCTAAAGGTAATCCTTTGTATTCACTACAACGAGCAAAAATAATTGAAGTGTAAAAAATGATATCCAATACCTATTTATCAATTAATATTATAAAATCTTCAAAATAAGTGTTTAATCAGCCAATGCACAAAAACAAATAGGTAGCTGCAACCTACTTTGTTGCTTTAAGAATCGGAATTACAAATTGTACGGATGCTCTAAATAATCTTCTAGCATTTCTACGAGCTGTAAAATAGTTGGCTTGGTCAAGCGGAACCTTTGGAAAAAAGTTTTTCCATCCAACTTTTCATTGTAGTTTCTACGGTTGTAACGTGTTCTTGGAAATCCATTTTCGATATCCCATACTTCCAAATCATCGTCTACAAACATCCTCCTTAAAAATTGAAGGGAACATACCTGAAATTGAAAGACGGAAAACAAAAATCTGAATATAGAAAGGAGGAAGACAACCATTGACATATGATAATATAATATGTTAATGAGAACAGCACAAGAAAGTTAGGTTACAAATCTCTACTTTGAGGATAACTGGAGAATAAGCGAGCGATTTTCTAGGTTTATCTAGGCGCAGATTGACCAGTTGTTCATGGTGCAAATCAAAACTTTCTTAAGGCACTACTTAACTTCAAGTATATTTAAATATCACTTGGTGCAAACGGTCGTAAATGCTGTATATCTTGGTTATCACCTGGTTAGTCGCGTAATTGGAAAACTAGCTTCGCGTAATTGCCAAACTCGCTTCCTCTCGTTTTGGCAAATATTACGCTTGTTGAGCAATATCGCTCTTTTCATAACTAGTGACGTAAATAACTATTATGTCATACTAGTTCATTATTATGTTTTTATTGCTTAGTTACCAACTATCTAATGTAGTACTTTATGGCCCGCGCGGTCATAAAGAGATCGCCGAAGTATCCAAGCAACACAGTTATTTACGTAACTAGTTATTAAAAGAGCGACATTGTTTAACAAGCGTAATATTTGCCAAAACGAGCATTGGCGAGGTCTGCAAATTACGCGAGTTGAACAATGTCGCTCTCTTCATAACGTGTTTACGTACAACGTTTTATCTAATTCCGCGATTTCTTAATATTTAATAAAATCTTCAATTACAATGATAATATTAAAGTGGATTCAAATGGTGTTAGAAGTATTGTTACTGTGAAGTATCCACCCAAAAAATTCACCTACTTTAAATAACTGTGTCCTGAATAATGTGGTTTCCAATATTTAGGTATAAATCTTAAAATACTATTGAATTAAAATAATGGGGTAATTGTCAGTTCAAATAATGAAATAATTGTCGGTTTTTACAGTACCTAATTAATAAATTATCCTTTGAAACTTATGTGGTATCTCTATGTTGAAACTGAAACAGTTACTTAAAGTTTTTACATAACTACTTTTCATAACTGATATATGAATGTTATGAAAAATGTGACGTTACCTAACGTCAAGGAGTGACTTAAAGTGTCACATTTGATAGCGGAATTAGATAATAGATATTTACGTAATTAGTTATGAAAAGAGCGATATTGTTCAACAACGTTTCATCTAATTCCGCGCTTTCATAATATTCAATAAAATCTCCAATGACAATGATAATATTGAAGTGGAATCAAATGGAGTTAGAAGTATTGTTACTATGATGTATTCACCCAGAAAATTGACTTACTTTAAATAACTGTGTCCTGAATAATGTTTTCAATGTTTATAAATCTCAAAATACTATTGAATTGAAATAATGGGTTAATTGTACAGTTTAAATAATGAAATAATTGTCAGTTTTGACAGTACCTACCTAATTAATAAATTATTCTTTGAAACTCATGTGGTATCTCTATGTTGAAACATAAACAGTTACGTATGGTTTTTACATAACTACTTTTCATAACTGATATATGAAGGTTATGAAAAATGTGACGTTACCTAACGTCAAGGAGTGACGTAAAGTGTCACATTTGATAGCGGAATTAGATAAACATCTTTTACGTAGTTTTCTTGCATCCAATTTAATAATTTTCCGTAGTTCATGTCGTAAGCTTCTCTAGACTTTTTTGGAAACAGATTTTCAGTTGCTTTCTTTGCTTTTCCAATAATTTTGTCAGGAATTCCAGAATCTTCCTTCATTTTGACTTCTAACTTTGACACATATAAAAATTATTGTGATTTTATGACATTTACGTTTGTCAACATTCACCTAGCAACGATAGTGTCTACTATGATAAAATGGCAATGTTATTAATTCAAACCGGATTTTTTAAAATCCTGATTTGTATTGGGATTGGATTGCAATAACGAACTAGTATGACATAAAATTTTGTATGTACCGCGGGCATAAAAATCTATTTATACCCTTGGTACATAAATAACCATTTAGCGGAATAAATTGAATTCTGGATGATATGATTAACCTGGTTGTTTTACTTTTATATATTCAATAATTTCTCTCATTGTAGATATTTATTCTTCGATTTTTCTCTTTTGCTTTTTTGCGCTCCAGACCATTCTAACGATTTTATATGTATGCAGTTGATATAAATTATTATTTTATTTGTTAATTAAGGAATGATTTGACGTCGTGAGAATGGAATAATGATTATTATTTGCCGTGTGATGGTCACACTAATATCGACTATCTATTCATTTCAGGTGACAATGTGGATTGCTGGATGGAAATACAGCATGGGAAGGGACCCTGGGCCCCGCCAGTTAGTGGAATCGTTCCATTGGGCTCCACCTTAACCCTAGTTGTCGCAATTAACGATTACAGAGGTATGTGTTAAATTTTTGAAATTCTTAATATGTAGTTAAAATTGCAATTTTCATATCTTCATAGTTAGTAGCGCTAAGCAGAAGCTTATTTAAAAGTTCCAAATGAAGTAACTGAGGGCAAAGTTTATGAGCTCCCCAGATTTGGGTATGAGAATAAACCTTGAAATTAGGTGAGAATGTTGAATGAAGAAAGAGAAATTGGCAAATCTAAATTAAAGAGAGAAATTCTATATTATGAGTGCAAGAACTTTTTCCCTTCCCAAAACGAGAAAAAATGTGTAATAGACTAATATTCAATAAACAGCTACATTTTTCGAAGTTACCATACAACGTTAATCGTGATGAGCAATTTCTCACATTTTCATGCACTCAGATGCTGAATAAATAGTAAAATATAAGAAAATATTTATTTTTCTACGATCGTGCGTTTTAACCCACCTTCCCGCACCCATTTTAGTTTTGAAAGTGACACTTTCCCGCACCAGTGCGGGAAAGTGAAATTATGTAAATTTTGACCTTATTTGATAGTTTTTTACTTCGTAAGTTATAATTATTGTGACAACAGGTAAATGAATATTTACGAACTAGTCCATAAAATAAAATCAACATCTTTTCTAGCTTTTTTTGTTGCATTTTGAATTTTTTGAAAATATAAAATAATGAAGATATTTTGATATAATCCTGTACACTCTTTAAAGTAGTGTGTTACGGGTTGAAACTTATTTACATCAAACTAAAACCAAACAGCGCATAATGAATTAAGGGGAGGCTAACACTTACCGCTTGATAATTAAATTAAGAATAAAATAAACAAAACTAAATCAAAGCTTCAATTTAAAAATAAAACTCAATCATCTATATGAGAAATTATTCTTTTATTGATCCTTCACTATAAACGGTCTAAACATACATGGCTACCTCTACCTAAGTGTCAAACTGACCAGGTGATGACCAGTAATTAAGGTTGGTATAGTGTAACTATTATTAATGTGATGACCCATATGTTTAAGCCCTTTGAAGGAAAAAGCCGCCAAATGACGTGCATAAAATTGTTTTTCTACTACCGTGCGCTTTAACCCACTTTCCCGCACGCATTTTAGCTTTGAAAGTGTCACTTTCCCGCACTAGTGCGGGAAAGTAAAATTATGCAAATTTTGACCTTATTAGATAGTTTTTTACTTCGGAAGTTATAACTATTCTTACACCAGGTGAATAAATAGTCCATCAAATAAAATCTACATGTTTTCTAGCTTTTTGTTGCATTTTTAATTTTCTGAAAATATAAAATAATGAAAATATTTTGATATAACCTTGTACATTCTTCAAAGTAGAGTCATAAAAAACCTATCCAACCACCCGGGCTTGATATGAGAAAAATATATCAAATGAAATTATTTCTTCTACAAATGACTTGAAATTGTTGCCGTCACCTTCATCGTCATCTTTATGTGACCTGCAAACGATGCCATCCTCATCAACGTCATTCACTCATCAGTTAACACCAAATAACTCCACTGGACCGGCAATTTTGAGTAATTCACAGAATGCAACAAATTGTGTTTCTAATATTAATATTTATAATAATAATTGATAAAAATAATAATAGTTTTTGGTTAACGTTTTGTATATGCATGTTAAAATAAAATAAATTTTGAAAAATGGGTTGATATACTTTTTTGTATATACGGTCGTAGAAAAAATAATGTTCCTAACTCATGCGTAAAGTGTCTTTCCCGCCCTTGACCGCTTGCCCGAACTCCGCTTCGCGTCGTTCGGGTCAACTGCAGTCGCGTGCGGGAAAGTATCACTTTCCGCACTTGTTAGGAAAATAACTATTTTGTACAAGTGTCACTTTTAATGATAGCAAACAATGTTAAAAACGATTGTTTACATAGCAGCGTGTTAAAAATACTTTTAACACTAGTGTTAAAAATATTTTTAGCACGCTGCTATGTAAACGTCTGCCATTCACAACAATCTTTTGATTATTTGAATACTAAAATGCATTTTGAATTTATTGTCATTGCAAATTCGCTCGTTTCATTATCAAAATAGGGAAGTTGTACAAAAAACATTGTATGGTATTTGTGTTAAAAGTGATTTTATTTTGTTCGTGAAATTGTTCAATTCGCTCCGCTCATTTCACAAACGTTTTCACTCACAAAATAAAACCTCACTTTTAACACTCATATCATAAATAACTATTTATGAATTCAAATATTGTGAAATAATGCTTTTCAAATATAATTCAAATTAATATAGTGGATAAAAATTGACCTGCTTAAAATTTGTAATACAATTCAAGGTTCAAGACTTACTTATCTTAGACATTCAATTGACATACTGTCGATAGTCTATGTTCTCTCTTTTTCCGTTTTTGACTTTTTTTAATGGCTGCAATTTTGACCACATGAGGTTGAACGAATTCTTTTCGGATTTTTGAAGCCAGAAGCAAACGGAAACCACACTTGGACTATTTCCTTTCTTTTCATGTCTTGGAAAGCCCGCAAGGGGATCTTTGCAAATAGTCTACTAAAAGCCACTCCACATTCGGCTTTTTATGTAATACTCTGGAAAAATAACTCTGATTGGTGACTAGCTGTAGTGCACCTGTTGCTGTGGATTAGTCGAATACCTAGGACTGTGACAACGGGTTACAAAGTAAGAGTATTCATTGTTTTTTTCTTTTCATCGTTGGCATAACCTAAGGAAGGACAACTTTGACACTAACTACTACGCCACACTGTTCAGAAACTTATAATTTAAAAGCATTTAGTATAATCAGTTAAATACTTACCATGTGAACCTATTAGTACTAAGAGGGGAATTCATATATTGTTAATTAGTCTTGTTTGAACTTATCATTGGAACCAATTGTAACCAATAACTCCAAAATCTTATTCCAGAATAAAACAACTTCACAATCTCAATTTCACTGTCTTACCATTACTTCCAATAGATTTCATGGAACTGGAAAATAGAATTATCTCTTGGATATTTACTGACCCCCCTTTTCTCCACTGCAACTAGCTGCGGATTGAAATAACTATTCTAATATCATTGAATATTTATCTGATACCTACCTATAAAATCTTGTATCAAGTGTCACAAAACAACTATCAAACCACCCGGGTTTGATATTATAAAAATATATTAAATAAAATTCTTTCATCTACAAATGACTTAAAGCCGTTGCCGTCACCTTTATCTTTACGAGACCTGCAACCGATGCCATCCTCATCGATGTCATATACTTACCAGTTAACACCAAGTAACTCCGCTGGACCGGCAATTTTAAGTAATTAACAGAATGCAACAAATTGTGTTTTTAATATTAATATTTATAATAATTCATAGTTTTTGGTGAAAGTTTTGTATATGTATGTTGAAATAAATTAATTTTGAAGAATGGGTTAGTATACTTTTTTGTATATACGGTCGTAGAAAAAATAATGTTCCTAACTCATGCGTAAATTGTCTTTCCCGCCCTTGACCGCTTGCCCGAACTCCGCTCCGCGTGCGGGAAGGTGGGTAAAAACGCACGATCGTAGAAAAATAAATATTTTCTTATATTTTACTATTTATTCAGCATCTGAGTGCATGAAAATGTGAGAAATTGCTCATCACGATTTACGTTGTATGGTAACTTCGAAAAATAGTTATGTTCCTAACAAGTGCGGAAAGGGATTCTTTCCCGCACGCGACTGCAGTTGACCCGAACGACGCGGAGCGGTGTTCGGACAAGCGGTTAAGGGCGGGAAAGACACTCTACGCATGAGTTAGGAACATTATTTTCTCTACGACCGTATATACAAAAAAGTATACCAATCCATTTTTCGAAAGTTATTTTATTTCAACATACATATACAAAAGTTTAACCAAAAACTATTAATTATTATAAATATTTATATTAAAAACACAATTTGTTGCATTCTGTAAATTGCTTGAAATTGCCGGTCCAGTGGAGTTATTTTGGTGTTAACTGGTAAGTAGATGACGTCGATGAGGATAGCATCGGCTGCAGGTCACATAAAGATGACGATGAAGGTGACGGCAACGGTTTTGTCATTTGTAGATGAATTTTATTTGATATATTTTTCTTAATTCAAACCCGGGTGGTTTGATAGTTGTTTTGTAACACTACTTCAAAGAGTGTACAGGGGTATATCAGAATATCTTAATTATTTTATATTTCGAAAAAATTAAAAATGCAACAAAAAGCTAGAAAAGATGTAGATTTTATTTGATGGACTATTTGGTAAATATTTATTTACATCTTGTAACAATAGTTATAACTTTCGAATTAAAAAACTACCTAATAAGGTCAAAATTTGCATAATTTTACACTTGACACTTTCAAAACTAAAATGCGTGCGGGAAAGTGGGTTAAAACGCACGGTCGTAGAAAAAATAATAATTGTTCCGATTTTTCAAAAGTTTTCTTCGGAATAACAATTTTTTTGTAGGTTTTCCCATTGTTCTCGTTCTTATTCAATAATAAAATACTCAACAGATGAACAGGTTTTTTATAATGAGCCCAGTAAAGAAAATATTACGTTCACCAATCCACTTTTATAAATTCAAATGATTCAATTATTGCATCTAACTATACTTATATACAATAAACATATCAACAAAACAGCTCGAGATGTCCGTAACCAAGATGGATGGTTTTGGTAAATATAATACAAAAACAAACGTTAACGAAGTATTTAATGATCATTCCTTTATATCTGATTAGATACGTTTATCTAGAAATCAATCAAGATGTTTCGTTTGGCCGATATATTTATATATGTGTTCTTCGAGAAGATTTACAATGAAATACGACTTTGGCTGTCAATGTGTTTTCATATGTTACTGATAAAATAGTGAAGATCTAACTGGAGATTACCCAACCGGATTACAGTCAAACGAAAAAAATCCTAAGACATACAGTGTGCGACATAGAAGGCTTCCTGCAATAGAAAAAACAACAAGTAGATACTAACAGAACCACATTTAAATTTAGCATATGACTTAATAGTAAGGGTGCACTCAAATCTCTAGCATCAATTGAAATACGATCCAACGTATGAAGAGTTGTAAAAACTCCGTATTTGTAAGCTGGTTCCCAAATCCCAGCAATGTGGAAGTGAACAATAATAAAGCGAATTAACTCGCAAAGCAAAGAACGGAAGACATCGCAACGGCAGTTAAATACTCTGTGGAGAGCGATGCTGAAAAATAATTTTTTTTTAATGAAAGCGTTATTATGGTAACTTGAATCTTGTCTTAATTATTTCAGTCATTTCACAAGTTAGCTAATCTCATAAAAATTTTGAGATTATTATTCGACACTTTGCCACTAAATACTGCTTTTTAACTTCGGCGTTACCAAATTGTTGTGGTGATGCCCACGAGACGAGACGACAGGACTTTGGAAAATCTCGTCTTGTCTCGCAAGAAAAGTGGAATGTCTTGTCTCGAGTCTCGTCTCGCAATAGAAGTCTCGTCTCGTCCTGTCTAGCAAGAATCTCGGAAAATTTTCGTGCATACTGTCTAAATGAAATACACAAATGAAATCAGTTCTAATTTTCAATTCAATGAACCTAATAATTTATCCACTTTGTTTTGGTGGGCTTTAAGGTCTCATTCAAAAATTTCACTTTCTAGTTGGCAACCATCGGTAACATAGCATATGCATTTTAGTTGTTGAAATTAAATTAATTTCCAATTATTTATGGACTTCTTCAAGTATTATCCATTCATTTTCTGCAAATTTTTTTACATCTGCATCTTTGCAAAATAATTCGAGCCCATTTTCACATTTTGGTGCAGCTGCTAGCATGTCATCAATGAAATTCCATTGTGCACATACATCTAACACAGGCGTTAGATTACTTGCTCCTCCAGCTGATTCACAGGCACCTCTAATTCTCATTAAAAGCTACTCTCAACGTTTGATTTTTGAGAAACTGAACCCTATTTTCCAAATCTCGTTAGAGTTGTCATCAATCATCAATCTCTTCAATTTGATTTTCTATGTCATTTTCGTCACTATTTTCTGATCATCATGATTGTTCCCAAGTTCCTACTAAATAAGCATTCGCAATAAGTGCAATAACAATCAAAAGTGCCAAGGTCAAACGATGTCTTTTTGCGTTTTAGTTTCGGGAGTTCCTTGTTTTTCATACATGGCATGTTCTCGTGTGGGCAAACCATCGAGCCTATTTGTGTTTTGTGTTCCAAAATTAATATAGGTTCTCTTGATTTCATTTTAATACTTTTAAATAAAAAGGTAGAACGTGTCGCGGGACACATGGTAGAAACTTTAGTTCCTTTTAGGCAAAAATTATGTAATACATCTGACGTTATAGATAAACAATTTGCATATTCCTCGGTGGTCGAGTAGTAAGCAAACCAGACTCTCAAGCAGTAGACCCGGGTTCGATTCCCCGTGAAGAAGTTTTTTTTTTATTGTCAATTTTATTTTTAAATAATTATTCTGCTTGATATTAATAACGACAACAGGTAGACGTTTGAGATATTTAGCAGAATATTCATTAATATAGATACTGGTACGGTACCCTTCATGAGGGAGTCCGACTGGCAACATCTACTTATAACACCATTGTATATTTAAAAAGGGAAACCGTAGCGTTATACAAATTGGACATTCAAGAACTGTACGTTTACCACAAAAAAATTAGTGGAAACATAAAATTGAATTGTTAAATTTCCAATTTGAAGTTATATTACAGTTGATAGAAATTTTTATTTCCTAGATTTTTTCTCAAGTGGGTCGTAGAAAAAATATGCTGTTCGACTCGTGTGGATTGTCCATATCGCACTTGAACGATTGAGCACTCCGCCTACGGCGTCGTGCTCAAACTTCGTCCTCGTGCGATATGGCCATCATATCCACAACACTAGTTGCACAAACTACAATTTCTATCAAAATATGCCCTTTTACATTTAAAAACAACCTGCCAAATGTCAAATCAATTTATCCATCCATTTTAAAGTTATCGAATTGAAACATTCAAGTTTTCAAAATTTCAACACCCTGTATTTCGAAAAGTAAATGTGCTAGACCTCTTAATCCTCATAATATCATTTTGTCCAATTTTACGAGAGGAATCTACATGCAAACGTTGTAATTACCCCTAACGTTCAAGATGTTTATACCATTTTTTTCGCGATCATATTTAAATAAATTCCGAATAAAATAATTTAAATTTCTTCGAAATGGACGAAGTGTCAAAAGTGACATTTATACTTCTCGATCAGTTTAGAATATATTTTGCATTTTGGTGAAATTGTTTTACTACTTTTCGACGTCTGAACGGTAAGTAAATCAGTTACCGACGTGTTAAACATAGAAACCAGTAAACACAAACTACCGTCCTGACAACCGATGCTGTAAATAAAAAAAAAGATCAATCGCGCAAAAAAAAATCATGGAAAAATAGTAAAAATTTATCCGAACAAATTCAAGTAGATCACCAGCACTGCGAATACCAGCAGTTATATAGCATCGGTGGTTCAGTGGTAAAATGCTAGCCTTCCACGCGGGCGGCCCGGGTTCGATTCCCGGCCGAAGCATATGAATCGCTGCTTCGTAAACGAGAGAGAGAGAGACTCAGGAGAGAGCACACGCACGCAAGCAAGGCACGTAACGAAGCAACATAACGTAACGTAACGGTCAGATCTTTTGCGTCGCGAACTCCGGTTGCTCAAACATAACCTGACGTAAAGAACTAAAGTTCCAAAAATATATACTACCTTTCCTACTTTATACTAAAAATGTGGATATTGGCCAAATGGCTTATTTTATCGAATTCCAACAAGAGTAGCTTTTCGTTAGCCTTGAGCGTAGGAAAGTCGATTTCGATTATTTCATGGTGTGACATCCCTGCAAAAATTTTGGATCACTAATCATTGCGAGTGGTCCGTCCAGGCACTACTGTATACCTGTTGACCTTTCCAAAATAAACATACACCTACATTATAGGTATGCCGAAAATTTTATGAAGATTTAATGTACAAAAAATAAAAATGAAAAACAAATTGAAAATTAAAAATTTGGAGACCTATAACTCGAAAACGAGAGCCTGTATAGAAAAAGTACTATAAGTTAAAATAATACCCTTCTTGGTGTGCGTCATCGATTGTGACGTATATACGGGCTTTCGGCATGTCGTTTATTTTATTTGCTATTTTGACATATAGCTAACCTTAGATTTGATAAATAAGATCATCAGGATTGTATTTAGCCAAATTTAGCCAAATTCGAAATGGCTATGCAATTAATAATTACCAGCTTCTCTTTCTAACTGAAAATACTTGAGAACTTTCAAAATACTGATGTTTTTCCGTGTATTCATGCATATTTTTGTATTATTCATATAAATAAAACAATAAGATTGATATTCACTTTTCATAAATAATAATTGACCGTAAACAACAAAGTACAGACCTGTCAAGAACTGTCAGTGTGACAGTAGAAAAAGGCGTAAGACTTATTGCCGCTACGAAAGGAACGCCTTCATAGTAACTTAAACTCTCGATTGATAGGTTGAGCTTGAGCGTAATCTAAACATCAACCAATCAAATTTTTGTAAGTCAAAGATTAGGGTTAACGTTTGTAATACACTTAAACGGTCCATTATTGTGATATTTTGATTAGGATTAATCACAGACCTGCCTTTTTTCATTTCTTCCTACGTAATGTGTTAGAAAGACATTAACAATCGATGACGCACATCAAGAAGGGTATTATTTCAACCATAACATGATTTTGGCTTAAATTATTCGCTACTGACTTTTCCCACTAGTCGCGAATCACAATGTAGGTATATTCTTTTCACTTTAAAAATAAAAATACATAACGCTCTAGGCATATTGTTAAATTTATGCAGACAAAATAAGTAGTACTATAATGAAGCATGATAAGAAATTTGAACTTACATGAAGTACTATTATTTTGGTTAAGCACTGCGTATGAATGGAAATAGACAACGATTGTGTATTGGCAAAATATAATTAACGATTGAAAGACTTACCTGTAAGGAAGTTCAATCGTAATTATACGATTTAAACCCATTCGGAACACCAATTGTAATAATGTTTCGGTACACGAAATGACAACACTGTTTAAACTAAATCTAGTAGCACCAGCTATCCCACCGCATCTGTAATATGAGTCATTAATGTTGAGTGGACATCACACTAGATCGCTGGGGTGCTAGGGTACGGCGGTGAATCGAAGGTTTAGCCGGGTGGGTTTAAATCGTATAATTACGATTGAGCTTCATTACAGGTGAGTCTTTTAATCGTCAATTATACTTTTTAAACCCATTCGGAACACCAATTGTAAGTTGTTGAAAGTTTATGGCGATCTAGTGGAACCAATTATTAGCCTTGCTAATTACCAATAAGGGGCTGCTAGATATAGAATCGAGTAGCCCAGCTAGCTCAATTACACGTTTAAATTGCAAACAGTTATATTTACTACAATTATAAGTATATAAGATAAACATTATCTAATAATAATTATTAAATAAACATCAACATAAGGTAACATAACAACTAATAATATAATAATTGGTAGTAACAAACGTATCTATTTCATACCCAAAATAGTCCTAGCAAAAACGCAGTTATCTAGCAATGGTCTATTATAGAATTTTGCGAACATTTCCGATCTAGCAGTCCAGCCAGCAGCACTTCTAATAACCTCTATATTAAACCCTGCCTGCTAATTCAGTACTCGGTTTAGTACTATAGCTTTTAAACTTCGTGACATCTAACCGCTATTTTGCAGTACTTTCTTCATCCATCTGGATAAGGTTTGTGTGGATGCCATATGGAATGGCCTCTTATGGGTAAGTAGTAAATATTTATCTTCATTAGATCGTTTAGGTCGAGTAACATCTATGTAAAATAATAGGGTTGTTGCCACACAAAGCTCTGGTTTCTCGTTGAATATTGGAAGCCTTATAACCGGTAGAGTTTTATTATGGTAAGATGTCTTTAACATATCCGTGATAACAATCTCTACTCTGTCCCCATAACTATGTATATTACTTAATTGAATTTTTGATAAAGTCTGCAGTCTATGAGCAGAAGTAAGAGCTAAGAGGGTTATTGATTTAAGCGAAAGCATTTCAAATGAAATGTCCTTCAACGGGTGATGCTGAGATAAATAATTTAAAACTGTTTGAGGGTCCCGTGTTTCCTGGTATCTGGAGAAACAAGGTTTGAGCCTAAAAGGACCCTTCAAGAACCGCTTCAAGATTTCGATATCTCCAGAAATATTGGTTACTAACTTTATCGCAGATAAATGTGCATTTAGTGAGTTATATGAAGTTCCGTTGGCAAAGCAGCCATTTAAAAATTTTATTACTTGCTTGCTCCCGGACTGAAAAAAGTCTAACTTATTCTCCCAGCAGAATTTCCACCATTTATTAAGAGTCACACTGTACTGCTTAATAGTGCTGTCACTTAGGGAGGCCATCGGGAGACATTCTTCAGTTAAACCTCTTTTTTCATAAGATTCCCTTAGCACTCATCGTTGCTACTCTCTCATTTCTTTCGCGAGACTCCCGTTCATTCGCAGAAGACCGATCTGATTCTGTTGACTCTGTATCTGAGGGGTCAAAGGTAGAGGAGCATTCGCCTGAAGATAGACATATTAGGTAAGTATGTACAAGTATAATCTTATTGGCTGCTCTCAAAGTGGAAAAACATAACAAGTTTTTATTTCTTTAGAGCTGAGGTGCGTTACAGAAAAGTAAGTTAATAGTTGGCTAAGTATATACCTCTACTCATTTATAATGATAATGTGATAGTTGGCTAAAAGCAAAACAACTATTACCGGTTGCTCACAATGTGAGAAAACAACCCGCTTTCCTCTAGTCATTTATAATGATAATATAATAGTTGGCTAAAAGCGAAACAACTATTGTTCTATGAAAGGCAACTATAATTTATTTGTCTCGCCCTGTACTAAAACAAAAGAAATTCTAACAAGAAATTTTCTGTTAACTTCGATTTTAATGAAAATAAAACACTTCTCTTTTTTATCACTTAGCTTAGTCAGGGCTGGCTATGAATCAGACCTTATCTACGTGTTAACGTAACAAACGATTTAAGCAATATAACTGAGGTACTCAAAATAAGTAAAATATTGCCTATTAAGATTGAATAATATAGCAAAGTGCTAAATAAATATCCAGTTCTACTACTATTAAGTGATATTCTTTAAATATTCATCCTATTACTGGTTATGGTTATATTGAATAAGAATAGGCTTACTTAAAGAACTTTTCCATTTTTCTTCTTAAATCTTCTATGTAGTAATCTTCTCTTTGCTTTCATAAACACATACAATGCGGCTCCACCCACCACGTCAAATTTAGTAGTTGAGGTGCGCATGCGTTCAAGCAGCCTTTAACCTTCTATTCGATGTGACTGAATGTGAGCCGATGATCGCAGTTGGTAGGGTCTTGAGCTTACAACTCAGAGGTCGTAGGATCGAAACCCGGTTAGGTGCTTGTTTTTTTTTTAGTTTTTTTATTTCCTATTTTCTGATATTTCTATACATAGTTACACTTTGATCAACCGGGTTTGGGTCTGGGTTTTCTTGTTTTTTTTTAGTTTTATATTTCTGATATTTACATATTTATTTCAATATTGTTATGTTACTACTAAATTTGGCAAAGTCTTGAGTCATGCGCAGTTGATGGAGCCGCATTGTATGTTTACCCGATCCTCACGAAACATTAATGACTCATATTACAGATGCGGCAGGATAGCTGGTGCTACTAGATTTAGTTTAAACAGTGTTGTCATTTCGTGTACCAAAACATTATTACAATTGGTGTTCCGAATGGGTTTAAGAAGTATAATTTGAATATTATCTACATTATCAGGAACACGAAAACCTGTTCAACAATTCTACAATGTTGAACGTAAATGTTAATTGACATATTCGTATTGCATTTGCTCGTTTTATTGGTGTAAATATGCAAAGTTGATAATATTTTACAAGATCACGGCAATAAACATTTATATAACAACTACACTAACGAGGTAACTATGAAATATAAGTAACTATTAGCTTCGGATTGGAATTGCATTCCTAGAAGTTAGAAATATTCTTTAGTTAGGATTGCTATAGGAATATTTGAATCGTAATAAGTCAAATACATATTTTATGCTGAGGTAAACCTAAGGTAAAGAACGTTTCACAATATTCCGTTAACTTAGCATCTAGCTGGATTAAGTAATAGAAGTTTATAAATCTCTTATTGTCTAGTAAACAGAAACAGATCCGTAGTCGGTAAAATTTAGATGCTAAAACATAAGTTATATTTAAAAAAAATCAGTTTCTCAAAGACAAATTCAAATTTTACATACTATTATTCAGATGAATTTTTTTTTATTGTTGACTCATCATAATTTCAAATATTTGTCTTTTAAATTCATTTTAATATACTACTCGAAAAACCTGGGAAAAGCTGTTGATTTTATCAATTTAAAAGTATGGTTATACCAAAACCTAAACGAAGGCAACAATTTTGTAGCATCTAGTTAAGCAAGAATTGTACAAGATGTCACAGTAGTTTAATTGAAATAGCACTAATGCATCGCACCTGCATAGCGGATTTTTGCATAACTGATGCGATGAGTAGCAGTACAAACTCGTCAATGGAAGCCATCCTCAATATTTCACCCCTTGCTCTGCATATCAAGGCAGAAACGAAAATGGCTGCATATTGGCTGGAAGGAAATGGTAACTTTCAAGAAGGAATCAAGACAAAGTCATTCCAGGATAAGAAATATTATCACT